>KV019643.1:42519-57255 GCA_001598015.1 Dorcoceras hygrometricum | reverse complement strand
ACATACTTTGTCTTCTCAAAGCGCCGTTGCATTTCATTGGACATCGATGCCATCACATAGCATCGAGCTTTAACCTCATCTTCCCGCCATTGGTTAAGCGTGATCAGCTCCTCAGGGCTGATATCGGCAGGGGTTTCCTCCGGAGGCGACTTCTCTATCGTATAGAGAAGCTTCTCCGAAGCCAGTACAAGATTAAGGTTGCGGAGCCAGTGTTGGTAGTTAAAACCAGTGAACCTGTTGCTATCCAGTATAGCAGCAAGCGGGTTTTTCATCGAAACCATTTTTATAGAAGTTATACTGAAAAGAAAACAGACATGCATTACTAACTATATAAGATATAAGCTAAGACATAAAACATGGTCATTTAGTTTTATGAATTACCCTCCCACTATTTTAATGATTTCACCACCCTCTAATGAAATCGAGAAAACAGGTTTCTTTAGTGGGTACACGGAGCCCAATCAAGCGACCATGGACCCGAATAATATCATCCATCCATGACCCTCAAAAGGTAGTTTCCGATTGCAGCCGGTGCAACCTCCATGTATTCACCTCACGTCGAGTAAGGGCCCAATAATATGACGCCGTTTACTATCACGAGTCAAGATTGACCCATCAATGTTGAGTCGTGAAGGATGGTCCCCTTAACGTCCCCAATAATATGAGCCAACGTTAAAGGGAGTTTCAACCGACTCACAACAGTTGTCAATGGCGTGGACAGATTTCCGGCATACATGACCCCCTCAATAATATGAGCCGGGCCATGTATACGGGTAGCATCGACGTACACCCATTGTTGATGGAAGGTAGGGTTAATTTAAACAACTTTAAATACCCTTTTGTTTATCGAATAAACAGTTTATCTTGATATAAGTTTTAAATCAAATTTAAAACGAGGGATTTTATTTTTGAAAAATTTTGGTCTCATGCATATTTAAATCTAATTTAAAACATGCAAACATGCGGATTCAATCTATATATCAACATATATAAAGTAACATTGGGATGATCGATCGCTAGAGCTATGCGGTCCGTGGTTGCCAGCCACGGACCTGGGTCCAATCCTAGGGGTAATGCAATATGCAATGCAATCCTATTACAAAGCTTTCCGGTTTTACAGATCTTCGGTCTTCAATATCTTGATCGTCATCGTCCACCGTCTTCGGATGTCCTCCCACTAAATCTAGTAATTTACATTTAAATTAACTATGACAAATAAGGGATACATTTATCAAGGGGTGGGAACGGGCCACAAACAGGTCCACTTTAAATGATAATAAAATATATAAAAACCGAAATCAAATAAAACCTATTGCATACACCTAACACATTGGGCACGGCTCTCGATCACCCCAATCATGCAATTAATCTAATTAACATGCATAATTTAAATAATCTAATTATTTATCGTAAAATCATATTCTAATTACGAAATCGTATTTTATAATAAAATCATATTTTGCCGATAAAAACAATTTTTAATCAACAAAATCATATTTCATAATTAAAATCACATCTTACTAATTCTAATTGTATCAATATTGGGCTTAAAACAATTCTAGGCCCAAAAACTTAAAATTTCAAAATCGATCAAAAACGGGCCCGACATCGCATACCGGCCAGAAAACTTCACGGGCTGCCCGGGACAGGCCCGAACCAAAACCTAGCAGAAATCAGACCAGCCGTCACGACATCGCCGGAGACACGCTGCAGCGGCGGCCGGCCGGCGGCGGCCAGCAACGAAAAATCACGCACGGCCGGACAAGGCGCGGCGCAATCGCGTGCCATCGTGCGGCGCATCACGTTCGACCAGCAGCGCCTCGTTCAGCCGCTTCTCGTGCGGCGGGCGCACGGCCAGCGCGCGCAACGTCTCGGGAGGAGCGGCGCAACGATCCGGCCATTGCGAAGCAAACATCGGCGTGCGACGTTGGCCACCGCCCGAAGCAGGAGCGCAATCAGTACGCGCCTAGCGCGGCCATGACATCGCGAGTGTGACTAGGTAAACACATTTACCTAAAACACTTCTAGTACTCTGGCCAGAGATTTATACACTATTATCCCCTCAGATAGCATAGGATATTCACGCATGTCTGCGAGCGGTGAATCCTCGACAACGATGCATCGACTCCTACATGCATCGGGGTCTCACCGAATCCCGACGCCTTGTGACCCCAAGAGAGTCGGCAAACGGGTCAAAGTGAGACGTCTATCAAGTAGAGTCTCAACGACGTTTCGAGTCGTGAGGACTAATCAGTACAACCAAGACCTCGGACTTATCCACTCGACAAATGGTAACCACTTGAAAAGTCCGAACGAGGGTAGTTCGATAGATCACCAGGTCACTATCTATCTGCATGCTCAGAACATCACAATGTTCCCTACCAATGAAACATGGTACTTCGCATCGCAGATACTAGTCTCGAACTCGGGCGGCCTTATCCTCATTTTGACGGCCCAATCGACTAGGAACATGTTCAGAATACACAGCGACTATTAGATGTGTTTCATGATAGCCGTCATACCCACTATCACATCTAACATACGCTTTAGTGCATTCTAGGTCTTTACTCAACACAATTGTAAATCATTACACACATAATGAAAGTAAAGAACGCCATATAAGTAAATACGAATATCATATATAAAGACTGTTTGCACAAGAGTCTATAAAACCCACACGCCACAAGTTGGCTAGTTGGGCATCTACTCTAACATTGAGTTGTGGTGTGGCCGGAGTGGTCCACTATGAGAGAATCCCATTCTCCTTAAGATAGTCTTGAAATTCAGCACTTAAGTATTCACCACCTTGATCGGATCGAAGTGCTTTAATACTTTTCCCTAACTGATTTTCTACTTCAGCCTTGAATTCTTTGAACCTTTCAAAGGATTCAGACTTGTGCTTCATTAAGTACAAGTACCCATACCTAGAGTAATCATCGGTAAAGGTGATGAAATATGTGTGACCGTACTTAGTACCAATACTAAGTGGGCCACACACATCAGTATGGATCAAATCCAATGGACCTTGAGCACGTTCAGGCTTGCCTTTGAAGGGTTGTTTAGTCATCTTTCCCTTGAGACAAGACTCACAAGTCGGTAGGGAGTTAATGTCTGACAAATCAAACTTGTCACTCCTAACTAACTTGTTCATCGTACTTAGGGAAATATGACCTGGCCTAGCGTGCCAAAGTTGTGCTGGGTTCAAACTATCGTATTTCCTTTTAATTGTTGTTGTATGTGTTTCCACATCGCGAGTTGGAACTTGTTTTAATTTTAATTTTAAGGTGTATAAGTCGTTTTCGCGTTCCCCAATACCAATCAAACATTCATTCTTGTATATATTGCAAATCGAATTAGCAAATAGACAAGAATATCCATCACTATCAAGCATAGAAATAGAAATAATGTTCTTTATTAACTCGAGAACAAACAAAACGTTTCTCAATAACAACTTAAAATTTGAAGACAGAAATAAATAAACATCTCCTATAGCTACAGCAGCAACCCTTGCTCCGTTGCCAAGCCTCAAGTGGGTCTCACCCTCTCTAAGACGTCGGCTTCTTGTCATCACCCGCAAATCATTGCAGATATGAGATCCACATCCGGTATCAAGTACCCAAGAAGTCGAACTAAGAGACATATTTATTTCAATGTAGAAAATACCCTTTGCAGTTTGCAACTGCTCGAGGTACTCCTTACAGTTCCTCCTCCAGTGTCCAGGCTTGTGACAGTGGTGGCAAACATCCTCAGATTTGTTTGGCTTTGAAGTCCTTGCCTTGGGCTTCTTGGTGGGTTTTTCCTCCTTTGCAGGGGCAGAACGCTTCTTGCCCTTGCGTTTGGGCCCCTTCTTCGCAGAGGAAGAAGAGCCCATAAGGAGGACGGGCTTGTCCTTCTTTATGGTCCCTTCAAACACAACAATCATGTTCACCACCTCTTCAAGGGTGGCTTCCAGCTTGTTCATGTTGAAGTTGACCACAAAGGGGTCGAATGCAGCGGGAAGTGAGAGGAGAAGCAAATCCACAGACAGCTCGTGTGGAAGTGTGATATCAAGGCCCACCAACTTTTCAATGAGCCCAATCATACGAACCCCATGCTCGCGGACCGAAGTCCCATCGTGCATGCGGCTCGTCATAAGCTCCTTGACAGTGGTAAACCTCTCATGTCGAGAGTTCTCCCCTACAGCTCTTTGAGATGAAGATGTATGTCAGCAGCATACACCATCTTCTCGAAACGTCGCTGCATTTCGTTGGACATCGATGCAATCATATAGCATCGAGTCTTAAGCTCGTCATCCCACCATTTGTTAAGCGAAGTCAGCTCCTCAGGGCTGACGTCGGCAGGGGCTTCCTTCGGAGGGCTCTTCACCAACGTGTAGAGAAGTTTCTCCGAAGCCAATAAAATATTGAGGTTTCGAAGCCAGTCTTGGTAGTTCAGACCAATGAACTTGTTGCTATCCAGTATAGCAGCAAGTGGATTTTTGATCGATGACATTATATAAGCAGTTTATACTGAAAAACAGACATGCGTTACTAACTATATATGAAAAACGCTAAGACATAAAACAATGTCATTTAGTTTGCTGACGTCGGCAGGGGCTTCCTTCGGAGGGCTCTTCACCAACGTGTAGAGAAGTTTCTCCGAAGCCAATAAAATATTGAGGTTTCGAAGCCAGTCTTGGTAGTTCAGACCAATGAACTTGTTGCTATCCAGTATAGCAGCAAGTGGATTTTTGATCGATGACATTATATAAGCAGTTTATACTGAAAAACAGACATGCGTTACTAACTATATATGAAAAACGCTAAGACATAAAACAATGTCATTTAGTTTTATGAATTACCCTCCCACTATTTTAACGATTTCACCACCCTCTAATGAAATCGAGAAAGCAAGTTTCCTTAGTGGGTACACAGAGTCCAATCAAGCGATCATGGTCCCGAATAATATCAGCCAACCATGACCGTCAAAAGGTAGAGTCCAATTGTAACCGGTGCAACCTCCATGTATTTACCTCACGTCCAGTAAGGGCCCAATAATATGACGCAGATTACTATCACGTGTCAAGATGACCCATCAGTGTCGAGTCGTGAAGGACGGTCCCCTTAACGTCCCCAATAATATGAGCCAACGTTAAAGGGAGTTCCAACCAACTCACAGCAAGTGTCAATGATGTGTACAGCTTTCCGACATACATAACCCCCTAAATAATATGAGCCGGGCCATGTATACAGGTAGCATCGACGTACACTCATTGTTGATGGAAGGTAGGAGAATTTAAACAAATTTAAATTTCCTTAGTTTATCGAATAAACTTTTAATCTTGATATCAGTTTTAAATCATATTTAAAACGAGGGATTTTAATTTTGAAAATTTGGTCTCATAAATATTAAATCATAATTTAACATGCGGATTGAACTAACATATATATCGCATATATAAAACTTTGGGATGATCGATCGCGAGAGCTATGCGGTCCGTGGTTGCCAATAACGGACCTGGGTCCACTCCTAGATGAAATGCAGTATGCAATGCAATCCTATTACAATGCTTCCGGTTTTACAGATCTTCGGTCTTCAATATCTTTGATCATCATGTCCACCGTCTTCGAATGTCCTCCCACTAAATCTAATATTTACATTAAATATTCATGACACATTGGGATACAATTTAAAGGGGTGGGAACGGGCCATAAACCAGGCCCACTTTATAAATGATATATCAACAATATTTACAACCAATATCGCAAAACCTAGAGCATACACCTAACACATTGGGCACGACTCTCGATCTTCCCAAACATGCAATCAATCTAATTAATTGACATAAATTAAATAATCAAATCAAATTTGATAAATTCCAACAAAATCATATTTTAATTATAAAATCATATTTTATAAATAAAATCATATTTTGTCAATTTAATTGCATCAAATTGGGCTTAAAACAATTTTAGGCCCAAAATCTCAAAAATTCCAAAATCAATTTTTGGTCCAACCAAAATCGGCCCAATATCAAATATTGGCCCGAAAACTTCATGGGCAGCCCGGGACAGGCCCGAACAAAACCTAGAAGACAAAACAGCCGTCGCACCGTTGCCGGAAAATCGCCGGACGGCGGCGGCACGGCGGCGCCCGCCGCGCGAGCAGCGTGCGGCGGCTACAGTGCCTGCGTGCGGCGGCTACAGTGGGCCGATCCTTAAAAATTTTTTTTTTATTCTGAAATAATTGAAATCTGAAATTCGATACAATTCAGGCATAAAATGTATTGAAGGATCCGAGCCTGTGCTCTGATACCACTGTTGGCGAAAGTGGCGGATCCGGATCCCGTTTCCCGGGGGCGCAGCGGAAGTTAAAATTTTTCCCCGGAAACGTACAATACATATCATAAAACCAACGATAAACATACATAGGATGTTTGAATCGCTACCTTGCTGGCGTCTAGGCGCCTGGCCCCAACCAGATTCACAGGGAATTCTGGCTCTTGAAATGTAGGAGGCGGTAGATCCTCCTAATCAGGTCCACGACCGGAAGCAAGACTCCTTCGTCAGCCTGCACTAGAAGGCCTGACGAATTTGGCTCGAACGGAATCTCCTCGTCATGCTGATCGGAACAAGTCCGATCACGAAGTCACCGGCGGCGGCGGCGGTGCGGCGACGGCGATTGCGGCGCTTGGAGGCCGACGGCGGCAAGGCTTATGGAGAGGAGGGCGGCGGCAATAGAGACTAGGGTATGAGGTTGTAAGTTAGTTGTGATTGTAGCCCTAGTTCATATAAACATATAGACCCATGATGGGCTTGAACCGGCCCATTGGACTTGGGTCTGGCCCAGGTACATATGAACATTCGGTTCATTTAAATCACTGCGATTTCATCATAACTCCGATCGACGATCATATCGGACCGACTGAATATTATGATGCGAAAAACAATTTTTCAGATCACCTAGTCCAAAATTACAGTTTAGCCCCTCAACTTTTGGAAATCGCAATTTGACCCCTGTTGACTTTTAGGAAGTCGCACTCCCTAAAATCCTCTTCCTATGCTCAACACATTGATCTCAGTTTCCGTGCAGGAATCATGAATCCAGTACTTGTGTGACCCTCAATGGTTCAGAGATACAGCTAGCCGTGGGCCCACAACCATTATGACTCCGAAATCACAATTTCGGACTTGCCCATCGGATCATGGTAAAGCGCCTAGCAACATCGCCCCATGATCCCATAGGTATCACTGATAGTGCCTGCAAGAACCAGTTGGTCGTGGTTAGCGTACAGTACGGTCCTTTCAACACATATATCCCGATCAGATCAACGACCATTGGTAAATCGAGAGTCGCTAAAGATCCGATAGCTATGCATACATCTTGGAGAACAAATAGTGACATCACGAGTGTTACTAGGTAAACCCATTTACCTAAAACACATCCAGTACTCTAGCCAGAGATTTACACACTATTACCTCCTCAGATAGCATAGGATATCCACGCATGAAAGCGAGCGGTGAATCCTCGACAACGAAGCATCGACTCCTACATGCGTCGGGACCTCACCCAATCCCGCCACCTAATGACCCCAAGCGAGTCGGTAAACGGGTCAAAGTGAGACGCCTATCATGTAGAGTCTCAATGACGTTTTTAGTAGTGAGGACTAATCAGTACAACCAAGACCTCGTACTTATCCACTCGACAAATGGTAACCACTTGGAAAGTCCGAATGAGGGTAGTTCGATAGATCACCAGGTCACTATCCATCTGCATGCTTAGAATATCACAATGTTCCCTACCAATGAAACATGGTACTTCACATTGCAGATGCTAGTCTCAAGCTCGGGTGGCCTTATCCTCATTTTTACGGCCCAATAGACTAGGAACGTGCTCAGAATGCACAGTGACTATTAGATGTGTTTCGTGATAGCCATCACATCCACTATCACATCTAACATACACATGGTCGGTGAATCCTCGACAACGAAGCATGGACTCCTACATGCGTCGGGACCTCACCCAATCCCGCCACCTAATGACCCCAAGCGAGTCGGTAAACGGGTCAAAGTGAGACGCCTATCATTTAGAGTCTCAATGACGTTTCGAGTAGTGAGGACTAATCAGTACAACCAAGACCTCGGACTTATCCACTCGACAAATGGTAACCACTTGGAAAGTCCGAACGAGGGTAGTTCGATAGATCACCAGGTCACTATCCATCTGCATGCTTAGAATATCACAATGTTTCCTACCAATGAAACATGGTACTTCACATTGCAGATGCTAGTCTCAAGCTCGGGCGGCCTTATCCTCATTTTTGCGGCCCAATCGACTAGGAACGTGCTCAGAATGCACAGTGACTATTAGATGTGTTTCGTGATAGCCATCACATCAACTATCACATCTAACATACACATGATGCATTCTAGGTCTTTATCCAACACAATTGTTAACATTATAACATAATGAAAATAAAGAATGCCATATAAGAAATGCGTATATCATATTTAAAGTTCGTTATACACAAGAGTCTATAAAACCCACACGCCACAAGTTGGATAGTTGGGCATCTACTCTAACAATAAATGCAGGCATATCTAAATCGAAATACAATAAATTAAAGGAAGACATCTGAATCTGAAATCTCGCTACTGAAAGAAAACTCGGAACTTGGATCAAAATTTCTTAAACTGGATAACTTATGGTCTAGAGGCTCTCTGGTGGTCCTTGTGCATGAAGCATGTTAACTGATCAGTAACTCTCTCTGAAGGGATTCAATATTTCCATAATCCTGGCCTTTCCATGAAAGGATTACGGTCCTACGGTAATCATGTCCCTTCCTGAGTGACCGGGTCATCTATACTATAAATCCTCAAATCTGAAACTTTACTTCCTTTAACTTAAATAGCTATATACTGGCTCTTGATCGAAATTCGATCACTGAAATCTGGTAGATTCACTGCTATGAAACTCATTTTTATCTTTAAAGTACTACTGAGTGTACGGCTGGACTCGGAGCTGATGACAGCAAGGACCAGCTCTGAAGGAACGACTCGAGCGTGCAATCAGATGTGGGTTAAAGAAAACAGATCTTATGTGCAAAGGTCAGCTTTGGTTATGTAAACAGATCTTAGGTGTGAAAAACTGCACACAGATGTGAATAACAGCTTTGACTAAAGAGAATGGCTTGTGAATGGGAAAGACAGATCTGGTTCTTCGAAAACAGATTTGACATAGGAAAACATATTTGACTGAACAAAATAGATCTGATTGGGAAAACAGTGACAGGAGCTTCGGAGCAAGTATTATAGATTTGGTAGGTTACTTAGCTGTGAGAGACCCAAACAACAGATTAGGCTAAGAACAACGTTACGCGTAGAAACAGACTTGGCTAAGAAACACGAAATACTGCTTCGACTCAGACAGTCTCTAAACAACTAGCTTCGCTTATGAATTCGGAACTCACTCCCAATTGAACCAGTGTTTCCTATCCGTTAGATTCGATGTCCAGAGCCTTTGCAATACATAGGAACAACAAGAAACTTCTTTTGGCTTTATCTTAACTATAATTTTTACAACTCAGTATATTTAAAACACAGCTGCTTGCTAAACCTTCTGGTGAGTTTCCTCAAAACTAAAGCATCAAAGCAGTGAATCCATAGCTCAACTCAAACATTAACTGAAACTGAAACAGGCAAGCATACACAGAAAACAACGAAGTAATATATGTTTTCCAGATGTAGCAAGAATAAAATTTACTTGCCTGAATGAAGATCGCACCGTGGCTGGAAGTCTCCTCAAGCACACTTCTGAGAACTTCTTACTATTTGGAAAGCACTTAACGTTTTCTTGCAACCAAAAATGAATCCAAAACCTCACGTAAAACATTTTATACAAGGGAGAATGATTGGGTAGTAGGTAAAAACACTTGAGTAGGCATGGTTGCCATACCAACTCCTCGTACTCTTTAAAAGATTTGCTAAAAACTCCCTACTACTATTTTAAATTTGAAATCTTGCTACCTTATTTTAACAAAACAGATCTCCCAACTGAAATCATTATTTGTAAAGGAAATTCAGATCTCGACCATTTCAGATTTGTGCTTGGGCTAAATCCTTCCGAAACATTCTAGGACATTGCTTCAACTAGGAACAAAGAAAAAAATCAGGTTTGAACTGAAATCTTAAATGCTCGGAAATCTAAAAATAGGCCTTAGAAAAGATAGGCTAATCGATTTGTGGTCTTATGGATTTTGGGGCGCTACATCTGTAGTCTCGACTGGGAGCCCCACAGTCCAAAGAAGCAAAGCTCCCAAACTCAAATTAATTTTGCAGGAAGTAACAGATGAGGAGGAGACCGATCAGGAGGAGAAAGAGGAGGACAAAGCTGAGGAGGAGACAGATAAAGAGGAGAAAGTTGAGGAGGAGGCTGATAAGGATAAGAATGATGAGGAGGAGACAGAAAAGGATAAGAAAGATGAGGAGAAGGCTGACTCTGAGGATGCGAAACCCTTGATCAAGGTTCTGAAGCTTACTGAAACATATATGTCTAATGAAGAGTCACTGCAGATTGCTGAGATTTTTAAGCAGATAACTGAGGATATGATGCTTCCATGTATCTAGGCTGAGGAGCCAACACAGATTAAATTTTGTCGCGGAATTGCTTTTAAGGAAGTGGATTGGTACAAGGCCACCCTTCCGATGATTGACCCTGCTGACAAGGAGAAGGAGCCCCTTGTGGAGGAGATAAAGGGCAATCTAGCCAAGGAGATTTTTGCGTTGATTTCTGCTGATGTAGATTTTATTGTAAAGATCAGAGACGCCATTATAGAGGAGATTGTTTAATTCTTTAATTCTTTCAGTATTCGTGGTTTATCAGCTTTGAAGTCTGTTTCAGATTTGGCCACAAAAAAACGAGTTGCTGCTGAATTGGGCTAAGACTGATTCGTTACAGACAGCTGTACAGAGGCGCTTGTACATTACGGCCAAATACAGAGAGATTCTGCTTCGAAAATTTTTGGAGGCTAGGCACAGCAAATTTGAATCCGGCATCCCCACATCCACCATTGATCTTCAAGTCTTGGAATTGCTATCAGAAACTCATCGCCTTGCATTGATAAAATTGGTGGAGCAACTGAGGCTAAAAAATATGGAGTGGACACCGCCATCTACCTCAAATCTGTTTGGAGGAGTTGTTGACCAGAGCCGAAGAATTCATTCACAATTTTATCCGAAAATTTCTTCTACCAGCCGGTAAGTCGCTTATTTTTATTGATGGGTCTTGGCAAGTAGTAGAGGGTGCAGATCCGAAGCCTACGAGGTTACCGAGGCAAAGTTTTTCAAGACGGAGGAAGCCGCTACCGCAGAGGCCATTTGTGGATGCGTTTTCCCCTATCTGCATTTTCATCGAACCAGTCCAAGACCTTGATTCTCGAAGACCTTACTCTACGATTTTTCAGAGGAACTGGGCAGAGATTTGTACATATGTTGTTCAGTTTTCTCTTTTTGGACATCTACAGCCAATGGGTTCAATCAATTTTTGTACAGATATCATTGATATAGATACATATTTGGATACAGAGACAGTTCCGACTGGAATTTTTGAATCATTTCAGCACGTTCAGAGTGCTGAACGTTTTGTTGATTTCTTCGTACCGCAGATACCAGATAGTTCGACTTCTTCAATTCCGAGTTCTTCCAGTTCTAGTTCGACTTCTTTCGACTTCTTCCAGTGATTCTCCTCTTCACTTTTCAGAAGATCATCCTCAGATTGAAATGCCAACTGCTGTTTTTCCATCCATCGACTTCACAAAATCGACTGCACAGCTCTCAGATTCAATTTGAGCAGTTTCAGACCAGGGAACGCGTAGAGGAGCTCAAATCTGAACTTTCACAGATGATTACAAAACTTGAGCTCGCTTTTGCACAATCCACCTCTTGACAGGACATGGTCTATAGGGCTCTATTCAATGATGTCCAACGAGAAGTACAGATTCAGAAGGCTGCTTTGACACAAGAACTTAATGCATTCCGTTTGGAACACAGGAGGGCCTCTCTACTCTTCGTGCACAACTCTCAGAAATCATTGCCTATTCAATAGAGGGAGTGATGACAAAAAGGAAGAAGGAAGTAGCAGTGGTCCACAGCCTGATGACAGAAGCAGACCTGGAGGAGGTGGTGGAAGTAGAAGTGGACCACCGTCGAAGAGAGGAAGTGGTTCGTACAGAGGGAGGGGAAGTAGAAGCTCTGGATTCAGTCGATGGTTTTCTTGAGAAAATTTTCCTATTTCAGTTATTGTACAAAACTCTTGTACTTAGCCATTTTGATTAAATATATAGCAAGACTTGGAGAAATTTATTTTTGTCTCTTTTACGTCGTATGCTGCTAAGTTTTGTCATCACCAAAAAGGGGAAAATTGTTAAGATAAAATTATAAGTTTTGGTGATAACACAAACAAGATAAAGAACTAAATATAAGGCGTTCAGATTTGGACTAGAAGTTATCGGGGACTCAGATCCGTACAGATTTGGACTAGGCGTATCTTACAGATCATATCAGAGCAATTCACATTCGAGTATATCAGATTTGTTCAGAGGCTTATATTTCAGATCAAATCCGAGTGTATCAGATCCGAGTGTATCAGATTCGAACATATCATATCCGAATATAACAGAATTAGATCAGATCATATTTCAGTTCAGTACAGAGGTTTCTTCTATAGATCAATACAAATCAGGTGTTTCTAAGGTACAGAACTGAGAGGGATTTCAGATTTGACAAAGATACAGATAAAGAGAGAAAAAGGGAGAAATTCGTAAATGAAAAAGATCTGAAGCTCACATTTATACGAAAGTATATTTGAGATCAGAGCCGAAGAAGAGTTCATATCCGAAATAAACTTCAGATTTCAGCTTCAGTTCTTAACAGTTATTTACTCCAAAGGATTCAACGATCACGATTAAATCATAGAAAGCCTGTAAGAAAGTGGATTGAAGAGATTCAATATCAGATCTAATTAGAGTATATTGTACAGGACGCAGAGATGGTAAAGTCGATGTTTACCTACTTTGTTATAAAAGTCTACTAAGCTCTGACAACTGTAGACAAACCTCAACTCAGCATTAATGGCGCAATTAATGCTCTGTACGATGAAGAGATTCAAAATTGGTTTGTGTCTACTGGCTCATTTAATAACCGTTGAAGATGGACGATTTTATATAGTTGAAGTGATTCAAGCGGTAGATCTCTCTCGTCTCTCTGACTCTCTAACGATTTACGTCTTCATCTCTCATCTCTCGGGATAAAATATTTCAAGTCTCAATCTTTTTGTTATCCCAGATTTCAAATCTCAAAGAACATCCTTGAAGCTTTTCATCAGAAATTTATCTTCGAGAATCTCTTCTGGTTTACATTAGCAAAATAGTCTCATTGTATAAGAAACCAGAAGTGTTACAAACTTTGATAGTTTCGAATTCATTGATATATTCATATCAAAGTCTGTAACGAACTTTCTATTTCAAAAAATTCAAAAATACGTTCATTTGTAGTCAGCATAGGAGTCTGCGTTGTATTTTGGTTGCTAGGAGTTCAATGTAAGCAAGGCTTAAGTGAGTGGGTGCTTGCAGAAGCTATAAACATCAAAGTCTTCTAGTGGAACCTTCCGGAAAAGGAAGAAGGAGAGACATAGGATCTTGATATCCGAACTTCCAGAAACAAACTCTTGACCCTATCTATTAATGCACATTATTGTTAACCGAGAAAATAGATTTGAACTGAGAGCCTCAAAGCTGGTCACTCAGCTTTGAGTTAAGCACATGCTTGTAAACATTGTTTTAAAAGGATTTGAAATAGAAAAATCGAAGGAGTTCATTCAACCTCCCCCCCTTCTGAACTCCTGGGCTTTTTGACTCTATTTTCGATCCTATTGATCCTATCAGTAGGTATTTATACAAAAATATCAAAGACATATTAAATGAAAACACCTTTTATTAAAGCGCTACTAATAACTGTGACGCCCGAACCCACGGGAATCACGAGTTGGGGTAAATAAAAATTTTTGAATAAAAAGAAGGGCTGAAAGACAATTTGTTATAAGCTGTATTTCTTATAACTTTGAAAGAAACTGAAAACATGAAAACAAAATCTAACAGACACTCAATTGCACGCCAACTACTAGAAACATTTGCGGAAAAACAGACTTTAATATAAATTGCAATTGCGATTTACAACAGCTGATATTCTATATAAATGTACAACTGTTGCAGCTGATCTAATACAGTACATTCTAAAATAAAACAAAATCAGCTATGACACGGAAAACGTTGGCCTTGGACAAACACACACCACCCAGCAGCTGATTCAAGTTTCACCTTCTGTCCCTCTCCAGCTGTCGCACCTGCACCATTTTAAAAGCTAATGAGCCTAGGGGCTCAGCAAGTAAAACCTGAATAATAACAAGTTCAAATACGCAGGTGGACATATGTCAATACATAAGCTAAAGGAACATCAATGATCAATATCATTTTCTTTCGTAAACATTTCATAAACTTAGAAACAGGGGATAATAGCCCAATTCTCAACATCAATATCATTTTCATTACATTTACGGCTCAGAAGCTCTCCTTAGGTCCGTGTTGCACCTGATCAAGTGACTACTGATATCAGCCTTAGCCTTTGGCTTCTTTGCGTTAGGGCAATCGACATATAGACGACTGCTCACCCATCTCTTTATGGGAGGGCAACTGATAGCTGCTCA
>KV019643.1:24170-41305 GCA_001598015.1 Dorcoceras hygrometricum | reverse complement strand
CTATGACACGGAAAACGTTGGCCTTGGACAAACACACACCACCCAGCAGCTGATTCAAGTTTCACCCTCTGTCCGCTCTCCAGCTGTCGCACCTGCACCATTTTAAAAGTTAATGACCCTAGGGGCTCAGCAAGTAAAACCTGAATAATAACAAGTTCAAATACGTAGGTGGACATCTGATCAATACATAATCTAAAGGAACATCAATGATCAATATCATTTTCTTTCGTAAACATTTCATAAACTTAGAGACAGGGGATAATAGCCCAATTCTCAACATCAATATCATTTTCATTAGATTTACGGCTCAGAAGCTCTCCTTAGGTCCGTGTTGCACCTGATCAAGTGACTACTGATATCAGCCTTAGCCTTTGGCTTCTTTGGTTTAGGGCAATCGACATATAGAAGACTGCTCACCCTTCTCTTTATGGGAGGGCAACTGATAGCTGCTCACCTCACCCATTATGACCGTCTGTTGTCTTTGTCATAAATCTTAAAATAAGCTTTTGTTCCTTTAACATTCTTTTCTTTAACTTTCCTTCTTAAAATCCACGAGTTCCTTCATTTAAAACTCTTGCTTCCGCTTTTAAAATTTTACTGAGTATCGAATTCGGCTTTTGGAAACATATCTTTAAAATGAAACCAGTCGTAAGAGAAATCAGTCGCAATGAATACGAACCAGCTGAAATGAATAGTAAACCAGTCGCAAGATAGAAACCAGCTAATATGAATAGTAACTATCTGTTGACAGCTAAAACTTAAGGAAACGACGTCGTTAATTTGAACCAGTCGTAAGAATAATCGCTAACAACGCGGCTTGGGAATAAGTGTAAAACGATGTCGTTGCTTTAAGAAGCTGACGTAAGAAAGTCTGATAATAAGAATAAAAAGACGTAAGAATATCTGTTATCAGACATGACCACGAATAAATGAAACGATGTCGTTAAAGCATCAACCAGCCGCAAGGAAAAGCGCTAACATACATGAAACCAGACGCAAGGAAAATACCAGTCGCAATGAATAGTGCAACTGCTGATTTTACGAAAACAACGCAGCTGCTGAAATTTGACTTGATATTTGTAACATCAAAACAACAAGTATGCTATCAGCTGTTGCCTATCAAACCAGACTTTATACTGATTCTACTAGCATCTACCGATTACATAGCTATAAAATTCTGATATTACAACTACAGAAAGGAAGAACGTTCATAAATATTCTTGGATTAAACTCGAATTCTCAGTACTTTAAAACATCATAAACTTTCTGGAAAACATTTGGAAGCATCAAAACATCATTTTGAACCCATCTTTCTTTCCTTATTTCATGCATAAATCATTTTAAACATGAAATTTAAACATACTGTAACATATAGGCAAGAAGACTCAGAAAACATCAATATATGCTTGAAATGGTGAGTCAAGAATCAGCTTTTACTTGCCTTAAACGAAGCTTTGCAACAGCAACCGATTCATTTTGAACCCATTTTTCTTTCCTTCTTTCATGCATAAATCATTTTAAACATTAACTTTAAACATACTGTAACATATAGGCAAGAAGACTCAGATAACATCCATATATGCTTGAAATGGTGAGTCAAGAATCAGCTTTAGTCAAAAAATTGAAAGTGTTAGGAAATTTTAAGGGTGAACATTTAAGTCATGGGCAAAGTTGGGGTTAATGTTAAGTCTAGAAGTATTGGGCCATGTCAGGCCTCGTGCTCTAAACAGAGTAAAAACACCAAAACACATACGGAAGCTATCAAAAAGCGGGTAAAATTTTCGCTTTTGTCCTGACGAGTTTAAAACAATATAATTTAAAATAGCACGATACTCAAAATAGAATCCCAGTTTATGAAAATCACAACAACAATAACAGTATAGCATAAAACAAGTATCAGACTCCCACAATCAAATACACCAACAAAGCACAGGGCATCTCCCCGACTAACTGGACCGATACATATAAATATGCTATACGCTACTGGGATACTCTAACCACCTCCTGGGGCACCACCAGCTGGGCTAAAACCACGACCAGCTGTAAAACCTGGGTTTCCTGAAAATAACACAACAAGGAAAACAAGCAAGCCCAAGAGGGACATGGGGTCAAACCCCAGTAAGGAGAGCAACTATAAACAGCATGAATAAAATGCAGATGCTATGCATGAGAAAGGAAACAACAGCTCAATGGGATCTGCAACAGAATATGTGGCCACGGTGAGTGTAGGACATGTGGGTGCTACTCACTCACCCCTACTCACCCACCTTTACCAGACGCATCAACAACTCAACCTTCCGTTTCCTCACCCATGAACTGTGGTAGTTAACCACTCGGCGCATGGTGGCTAACAAATCACAGCAGGGAGATGAGAGTGCGGTATTGCCGCTCGCCCTCGCATCATGGTAAGTAAACAGAACAATAACAACGAAGCAATGGCTGCAAAATCTGAACGGAGATGCAAATGCGTGTATGCAACATGCTGGAATAACAAGCATATAAACATATGCGAAACAATAATAGCATCAACAAGTATACACCACATAACCAACAGTCATCTCACAAAACAGCAGCCAGCAATATCCATCTCACAAATTATCCAAGCCATAACATCGCTGTATTACAAGCTCCAATCCGTGCCTTATACTTCTGTGTAATAATTACCACAACAAAGGTCCCGAGAAAGCTGAACAACAACCTGTCAAAGCACACAGGGGCATAAATCATCGGGACTCAAATACATAGAAGGTACTTGTCAGGCCTCGTGCTCCAAACAGAGTAAGATCATACAAACACATGCGGAAGCTATCAAAAATCAGGTAAAATTTTCGCTTTTGGCCTGACAGTTTAAAACAATGTAATTTAAAATATAACGATACTCAAAATATATCCCAGTTTAATAAAACAACCAATAATATAGCATATTAGAGACCCAACGACAACCAGTGGAGGCCTCAGGTACAAAGACCTCTACAACCCTAACTGATCAACGCAATCCCCTAGTTTGACAACAGGCCAGTTTGCCCAATCAGTCAAAGGAATCATGCTGGTCCGTGAGGAGTTGGCCAGAACTTGTGGTACAAATGTGGTAGCCCAGGACAAATCTCTAGGAATCGTCAACAGTAGAAGCAATTAATCACTAGTAGAGCCTATGTAATTACAGCATATTAGGCTCAACCATACTCTATGGTAGTTCAGGTAAAACTGTTGTCGCCAGTATGCCTACCATAGCCTTGTTAGATTCTGGTACAACCCATTCTTTTGTATCAGCAATTTTTGATAATAAACTACCTATCCAACCTGATGTATTGATCAACGCAATCCCCTAGTTTGACAACAGGCCAGTTTGCCCAATCAGTCAAAGGAATCATGCTGGTCCGTGAGGAGTTGGCCAGAACTTGTGGTACAAATGTGGTAGCCCAGGCCAAATCTCTAGGAATCGTCAACAGTAGAAGCAATTAATCACTAGTAGAGCCTATGTAATTACAGCATATTAGGCTCAACCATACTCTATGGTAGTTCAGGTAAAACTGTTGTCGCTAGTATGCCTACCATAGCCTTGTTAGATTCTGGTACAACCCATTCTTTTGTATCAGCAATTTTTGATAATAAACTACCTATCCAACCTGATGTATTAGTGATAGGTGATTGTGAATGTAACATCCGGAGAAAGTTGATTTTCGGGTATGCAGATTTGATATTATTACCCATGTTTGAGTTTGAGTTAATTTTGGGAATGGATTGGTTAGCTAAGTACGAAGTAGTTTTTCATTTTAAGCAAAGAACAGTAGAAGTTAAACCATCCAGCAGAACCCCATTTTTTCAGAGCTCATAGCATCGATAGAACCCCTAAAGCTGATATCAGCTCTGAAAGCCCAGAGCTTTTTAAGGAAGGAATATCAAGGATTTTAGTTAGTGCATTATCAGAAGTAGAAGATAAGAAACCAGAGTTGCTATATGTTAAAGTAGTGAATGAGATTTTCCAAACGTGTTTCCAGAAGAAATAGCTGATCTCTCACCAGATCGAGATCTGGAAATTGCAATTGACTTAGTACCTGGAGCTGCTCCTATATCTAAGAAACTATTTAGACTTGAAACTTCAGGGATGAAAGAGTTAAGGGATCAAATTCACGATCTACTATATAAAGGTTTCATTCGTCCTAGTACTTCACCTTAGGGAGCCCCTGTCAGGCCCGTTGCTCTAAAGCAGAGATTAAGCACACAAAACACGGAAGCTCAAAAGTGGATAAAATTTTTCTATTTGGCCTGACTGAAATTCCATCATTTAAAGTATACGCATACTCAAAATATAAACTTTTGTATCAAAAGTTGACTGCATTAAGCAAAAATCCTCCTACGTATATATATATACATACAAACAACCCCAAATCGAATAAAAAAAACTACACACGACATCCCCTAGAAATGACTCAATGTATCATATACATATATATAACTAGGAACTCACACCCGTGGGGCTTCAACAGCTGATGCACAACTCAGACCAGCTAATACCTGAAAAAGGCCTACAATGGCCAACACACGGCCAAGGCAGCCCCAAGGGAAAACAAACGAGGTCAAACCTCAGTACGAAGAGAATAACAACAGTAGTCAAATAACATGCAACATAATATGTCGTGCAAATGCATGAATGTTGCCAAGGAAGGCATCGGGGCTCAAGGAGCAGCTCAACAGATGGGAATACGACACACAGAGAAACGAATCAACAGCTGGAGAAACCAGGCTCTCAGAAACAACTCGGCATCCAGAGGTACAAGGCTCGCAGAACAACTCCACGGGCTGGAGGTACAAAATAGAGACACGAATCGACAGCTAAACAGCTGGAGATACACAATGGCAGTGGTCACAGAGCATGTGAGGGCGTGGTAGCAATCCGCTCGTCCCAATACACAGTACCAGAAGCAAAGGTAGAATAGCTCAACCCGCTGATGCCCAAGCTCATGAGAGCGTGAGAGCTATCCACTCGTCTCATAGCGGCAAACAACCAAACAGCAAGAAGAAGAGGAGAACGGTAACCAGTCGACCGTCCTCAAGAGGATCACGGGAACAAGCCGATCGTCCTCAAGATTCCTGGTACTAACAGCTCAAAAACAGCAAAAGGCCAACAACAGACAACAAAGAAGGAGATCAACAACGGCATACAACCAACAAGGAAGGAATCTCGACATGCCTGCATGTATGCAATGCTAACAGAAATAAGAACAACATGAAGCATACTACAGAACAGCATAGGTAAACAATACAACATGTACCAAACAACCCAGTTCCCACGCATGCATAAAAGCAGAACAGCTCAGGCTAACTCATGGTATATACAGCTAGCAACACAGATTATAGTCACATGCACAACATCACAAACACAGCACAAACAACGCGGCTACCAAGCACACGTGTAAGATATCAAAACAGCTCAGGCAGTATACACAACATTGTGAAAAACACCTCGAATACACAGCACGAGCATAACAGGTTACGACATACCTATGACCAGGCTACGGCTTCACAGCCCACAGCCCCTATGTTCACATGCTTAACTCAAAGCTGTAAATACAAGATCCGAATTTGTACCTGCCCAAATCTTATCAATCTACCTCACAAGGCCATGGCAGAACAGAGCACATGCACCATCTCAGCGCAGATTAGCTCACGCACGCACCACTGTTGTTACGCCAACAGCCACAGGGTTGCTAACAGCTCGGGAGGACCAACAACAGATCCTAAAGCACTCAGCAACCTAAATAACCAACACAGACAGAAGACTAGCCCATCACTCAACGCGAACCAGCTCGAAGCAGAACCTGAAACCCGACCATGAGCTAACAAACCCTAGGCTACAACATCCAGCTTGGGTTTGCTCTACAGTTAATGAAACTAGTCTTAAACGAACCAAGAACAAGGAACAACACTTACAGTTCACGGGTACTATCTCGGAAAGAACAACGCAGCTGGGAGAAGCCACGAATATCACGCACTCTACCGCTCCGGGTCTCTTTCTCCGACCACCTCCGGCCACAATATCGGTATGGAAATGATGGGTTTGGGAAGGTGTTTCCAACGGTATCACTATTGAACAAAACCGGTCGACCAAACTCCGACAATCGAAAAATGAAGGTACGAGTGAACAGTAACAACAAGGATTTCGGGAGACGTAGCTTCTCGAACACACCAGAGGTGTTAAAATATATGAGGTCCAAAAATAACTAAGTCTTTGGGGCAACAGCTGCTATTTATACTACTAACTCCATAACTGATCTACAGTTCCAGTAACCAGCTCGAAGCTCCAATGCTCCAGTTCAGGCGTATAGGCATAACAGATCACGAGTCAACACAGATCACACGGTCACAGCAGATTACACCCTCACAGCAGCACATGCTCTTAGCAGAGCACACCTTCACAGCTCAGGTCAGATTACACACTTCGACCAGCTCAGAGAATCCAGCTCAGCTTATGGTCTACAGAACAGTATGCACTACCTAGGCCAGCACGTACTTCAATAACTCAGATCAGACCTCAAAGCTGACAACAGCTTAGACATACAGCACGGAACGCTTCCACTAACAGCTTGCGCACACCAGCAGATCACTCCCGTGGCATCTCACAGCTCTGCTTGTGCACCTAATATCTCTAGCGCACAACTTAGCTCACGTCTACACGGGTTTAGCCCCAACAGCTCAGAATCGCTAGGACAACACCTACCCGATCTTACTAACAAAATTTCTCACAGCAAATACAACAGCAACAACTCACCGCAACGGACCAGTTCATGCAGAACGATAGCTTTCGCCAAACCTGACTTATCCCATCAGCACAACACATCGTTCTTACACTGCCTACTCATCCCATAAGGCTGCGTAACTTCCAAAGCTGAATACAGCTTATGGTTTGCTACTCAATCGATAACAACTCAGAACTGCTACACAACCAGCTTGCACAAGACAGATCAGACCGCACTAGCATCACTGCCTAAAGTTCACACTACTCAGCTTGGAGGAACTCAGATCAGCACGCATGCTATTTATTAGCTTAGGGTGCTCTAAACAGCTTACGACACCCAAAGCTGTTCGCTAAACTCTCAGATCATAGGGCATAGACCTGGAACAGCTCGTGATCCCAGAACAGCTCACGCCTGCTGTTCCTTGCTACACAGTACTCTTAAGCAGCTATCAGCTCACGACTCAGTACAGTCCTTATATAACAGCTTGTGTCTAATCTGGTCCACAATAAACAGCTTACGCTACAAAACGTCGAATCAGCTCATGGAACACACCAGCTTACCTCTAAGCCTGACCTTTAAACCGAACTCCTAAATTGAACCGCATCAGATTACCTCTAAGCTGGATAATTTTGGTTTTTTAACCCTTAATCTAAACATGATTAAGCTACTAAATACCTTGGTTAATCACAGTCCTCACATTGTCTCCATCTTAAAAAATTTCGTCCTCAAAATCAAACATATCTCGCCAAAGCTGACGGCTACGACCAACCCTTGCCAAAGCTGGAACCACAAACGGATCTTGTCCGGTCTGATAACTACGAACAGCTCTCCACCTTAGCTGAAGACGCAACAGCTCTGATCTATACCGGGAGTTACTACCCGCTTACGCCTTATCTGGTACCACCAAACAACGCGATACAACACTCCGATCTGAATACTAAGCTCAGGACGTCCAAAACATCCCTAAACTGAACTTAGCTTATGCTTCAGCTCCTAAAATCTTACGCCATACAGTGCCTCCCAAAGCTGTTCACTTCTAAGTTGATCTTCCCAAAATAGTCCGCTATAGAAAACTAACATACTGTCCAGCAAAATAGTTCAGCCTAGAACTGTTCTACACAGATCAGTTTACGCTCATACTGCAAAATCCCCAAGTTAGCCGCTACCACGATGTTATGCCTATAATAGATCACACAAAACGAAGCAGACCAAAACACACACTACTGAAATGGGATAATCAAAACGCAACCAGCTACGAAATGGATTGAAACAGATCTCAAATAGGAAGTAGACAAAATGCAAGGAAGAAATCAGCATCCAACGTGGATGAGGGCACTCTCCACTCATCCCGGCTTCCGATTCTCAAGTGTCCTCTTGTCACCCAAAGCTACTCCATTGCACCATAACCCAAAGTATGGTCTTATTCTTCTGCTGTTTCTCCTTTTTGTCCGGAAATCTCGCTGGACAATCACAAAAGTTCAGGGTCTGGTCCAGCTCACGTCATCAGTCCACAACACAAAGGAAAGGATTTAGCTCGCGTTCCCTCGGATTAGACACATGGGACTCATCATGTATCAACCACGACTCCGCCGGTATCCTCAAACTGCATGGCAAAAATCCAATATGCTCGAACATCCTCAACCAGACTGCTGAATCCAGGAGCTAACCTATACCTCAATCTCAAGTCTATCACAAACTAGACGGAGAAACTCGCAAGAAGTACATAAGCAATAGCCTGAAATTCCAAGAACCCACACCTTATAAGGGCAAAATTGTTTGGTGATTTCGCACAGTCTGCGCTCTGGATCAAAACAGATCCTCTTGGCCTTCACTTGCTGCACAAGAATACGCTGAAGACCATTGATTTCCCTCAACTTCTTCCTGTTGATAGAGAGATCTGCACTTCTACCTCATGAAACCTCACCGGATGTCATCCCAAACCTCACTTGGTAGCCAAAACATCACGAAGACTCAACCAAAATCGGGAGATCTTGTCAACCAACCCCGAAAACCATTGCTACTGCTCGCAATAGACCTTCCAAAATATGCATGGTCCACTCGGATTGGCCATTGGTTGGGTGATAAGCTGCTCTCGTAGCCAATCGAGATTCCAACGTTGTCTACAAGCTCTTCCAACATCGAGAGGTACACAAGAATCCTTTTCGAACCCTGCCGACGCCAGCACAACATGCAATCCCGCTACATGGTTGACGTACCACCTCGTCCTCTTCTTCAAAGGAGAACTGTCACACCAAAGGGACAGTAGTCAAGCATGATCTATGTTGACTCCAGCACAGCTTAGCTTACCCAATTGCACAGTCGACTCGGAATGACACGGACAAGCGATCAGTAAGGACTCTACGCTGCTACTCAACTCAAAATTCCAGCTTGCCGCAAAGCTGAAAGCTCAACTCAATGCAGACCACATCGACACTCTGCCAATTCAAATAGTTCTACTCAGTTCCAAGATTTTAAGGTCAGCTTGCAATTTTCGTCAAAAGATCCCATCCGAGCTGGTCCATCTTACTTCGACTTCAAGGCCTCACACGTTGCACAAATCAGCACCACGCCAGCGTCTGAAGGATAGGTTCACATCCTCCTCTCCAAGTAAGGTCTCTAACACACTGGCTCATCAGCAGCATCGTCCTGGCTATCGTCCAAAACTCTTCAACACAGCAGGGGAACACTGTTAAAGAAACTCTAGAGATCGGGGCAAATCCTGGCATCAACACAAAGCTGCAAACAATCTATCATTCTGCACAAAAACTAGGAACCTCGTCCAGAAGGACAACAGGAACTAACGATCAACGAGAATGCCACCAGTACCTTCTCCTCAAGATAGCCACATGAGTCAGCACTATCTCACGGGACAATCTAACTCACCCCGGCAGGAGTATCAAAGGACCCCACATCACATAAACAAGTTGGGGTAAACTCAACCCACAAACAAGCTCAATAGAGCAGAAATACACGGGTGTGATGTTCTCGTGTCCACACAACTCACGCAGGATAATCCAACCGCAAAGCACCTGCAATCACTCCTCCGGTAAAACGTCAGCTTTCTCCCATGACACTACATTCACATGAGCTCGCTGAGGTCCCGAGTGCTGAGGTTGGGAAGGCCTTTAGAACCTAGACACTTAAGGGGGTTGATAACTTGATCATTGGGACTGAGCAGGGGAATGAAATCTCCATGAAGCCTCACTAGAAGGACCCTGATGCATTAGGTTAGAACGCTATCCTCACGCAGGACACATCTCGAAAAGTGTTCAGCATTGCCACGGGAATGGCACTCATCCTTCACTCCATGAAACTGCGACGTTGAATTCTTGGCACTACACTGGCTACAACTACTACCCTCAAACTCGATACACTAGAGCCGCGCCCGTTCTCTCAACTGGAACGTCGTCAAACACAGTCTTCTCTCAGCATCCATCCCTCATCTGCAAGACCACCTTCAACACCATTGAAGGTCGAGGGATTCGTCCGCTGGAACCTAGCCAGAACCAGCTCCATACTATTCATTTGTCGAGTCAAATGCTCCACTTCGGCCTCAGACCGTCTCGCGTGACATCTCAAAATACTTCTCGGCCAAGTAACATCTACGCACTAACCGAAATTCTCGGCTCATCTACAACCTGCCTAACAGCTCTACCTCTACCTCTATAAGGCGTCAACTAAGAGGCACACGAAGGTGAGCACACACAAAGCAGTTAATCAAGTAGTCAAGCACACAAGGGAGGATAAACCGTGCCTAGACTCGAGTTTGATAGAAAAGAAACGAGCTTATCCCAGTTTAAGCTCTGATACCAAAATGCCAGGCCCGATACTTTAAAGTAGAGATTAAGCACACAAAACACGGAAGATTATAAGTGGATAAAATTTTTCTATTTAGCTTGACGAAATTCCATCATTTAAAGTACACGCATACTCAAAATATAAAATTTGTATCAAAAGTTGACTGCATTAAGCATTCTATATATATACATCCAAACAACCCCAAATCGAATCAATAAATAAACTACACAGGACATCCCCTGGCAATGACTCGATATAGCATATACATATATATAACTGGCAACTCAAACCCATGAGGATTCAACAGATGATGCACCACTCAAACCAGCTAATACCTGAAAAAGGCCTGCAATGTCCAACACACGGCCAAAGTAGCCCCAAGGTAAAACAAACGAGGTCAAACCTCGGTACGAAGAGCAATAACAACAGTAGTCAAATAAAACATGCAACATAATATGTCGTGCAAATGCATGAATGGTGCCAAGGAAGGCATCGGGGCTCAAGGAGCAGCTCAATAGCTGGGAATACGACAAAAATATAAACGAACCAACATCTGGAGAAACCAGGCTCTCAGAAACAACTCAACAGTCGGAGATACAAGGCTCGCTGAACAACTCCACTACTGGAGGTACAAAACAGTAGACACGACTCGACAGCTAAACAGCTGAAGATACACAACGGCAGTGGCCACAGAGCATGTGAGGGCGTGGTAGCTATACACTCTTCCCAACACACAGTACCAGAAGCAAAGGTAGAACAACTCAACCCACTGATGCCCAAGCTCATGCGAGTGTGGGAGCTATCCACTCGACTCATAGTGGCAAACAACAAACAACAGGGAGAAGAGGAGCACGGTAACAAGCCGATCATCCTCAAGATTCCTGGTACTAACTCAACAACAGCAAACGTCCAATATCAGACAACAAAGGATAAGATCAACAACGACATACGTCCAACAAGTAAGGAAGCTCGACATGCCATGCATGTATGCAATGGTAACAGAAATAAGAACAACATGTAGCATACCACAAAACAGCATAGGTAAACAATACAGCTTGTAACAAACAGCCCAGTTCCCACACATGCATAAAAGCAGAACAGCTCAGGCTAACTCATGCGATATACAGCTAGCAACACAGCTTATAGTCACATGCACAATAGCACAAACACAGCACAAACAACGCCGCTACCAAACACACGCCTAAGCTAGCAAAACAGCTCAGGAAGTATACACAACACAAGAAAAACAGCTCGGCAAAGCAGCACAAGTGTAACAGGTTACGGCATACCTACTACCAAGCTACGGCTTCATAGCCCACCTTAAAGCTGTAACTACAAGCTCCGAATTCGTAACTGCCAAAATCTTACCAATCTACCTCACAAGGCCACGGCAAAACAGAGCACATGCACTAGCTCAATGCAGAACAGCTCATGCACGCACCACTACTATTACGCCAATAGCCACAGGGTTGCTAACAGCTCGGGAGGACCAACAACAGATCCTAAAGCAATCAGCAACCTAAAATAACCAACACAAACAAAAGACTAGCCCATCACTCAACATGAACCAGCTCGAAGCAGAACCTGAAACCCGACCACGAGCTAACAAACCCTAGGCTACAACATCCAGCTTGGTTTTGATCTACAGTTAATGAAACTAGTCTTAAACGAACCAAGAACAAGGAACAACACTTCATTTCACGAATAGAACGCACTCTACCGCTCCGTTTCTCCTTCTACGACCACCTCCGGCCACAATATCGGTATGGAAATGATGGGTTTGGGAAGGGGTTTCCAAAGGTACCACTCATGACCAAAACTGATCGGCCAAACTTCGGAAATCGTAAAATTAAGGTACGAGTGAACTGTAACAACAAGGGTTTCGGGAGAGGTAGCTTCTCGAACACACCAGAGGTGTTATAATATATGAGGTCTAAAAATAACTAATTCTTTGGGCAACGACTGCTATTTATACTACTAACTCCAGAACAGGTCTACAGTTCCAGTAACCAGCTCGAATCTCCATTGCTCCAGTTCAGGCGTACAAGCATAACAGATCACGCGTCAACACAGACCACACGCCCACAGCAGATTACACCCTCACAGCAGCACAGGCTCTTAGAAGATCACACCTTCACAGCTCAGGTCAGATTATGCACTCCGACCAGCTCAGAGCATCCAGCTCAGCTTACGGTCTCCAGAATAGTACACACTACCTAGGCCAGCACGCACTTAAATAGCTCATCTCACACAGCTCAGCTCAGACCTCAAAGCTGACAACAGTTTAGACATAAAACATGGAACACTTCCACTAACAGCTTTCGCACACCAACAGATCACTCCCACGACAGTTCACAGCTCTGCTTGTGCACTCAACAACTCTAGCACATAGTTCACCTTACATCTACACGGGTTTAGCCCCAACAGTTTTGAAGAGCCAGGACAATTCCTACCCGATCTGAATAAGAAAACAGCTCACAAAAAATACAGCAGCAATAGCTCACCGTAGCGGACCAGTTCACCCAGAACGATAGCTTTTGCCAAACCTGACTTATCCCGGCAGCACAACCATCATTCCAACACTGCCTACTCAGCCAGAAGGCTACGTAACTTCCAAAGCTGAATCCAGCTTACGGTTTGCTACTCATTCGATAACAGCTCAGAACTTCTACACCACCAGCTTGCACCAAGACAGACCAGACCGCACTAGCATCACTGCCTAAAGTTCACACAACTCAGCTTGGAGGACTCAGTTCATAACACATCCTATCTATCAGCTTAGGGTGCTCTAAACAACTTAAGATACCCAAAGCTGTTTGCTAAACTCTCTGATCACAGGGCATAGACCAGAATAGCTCGTGATCCTAGAATAACTCACGTCTATTGTTCCCTGCTACACAGTACTCTTAAGCTGCTAACAGCTCACGGACTCAGCACAGTCCTTACATAACAGCTTGTGCCTAATCTGGTCCACAATAAACAGCTTATGCTACAAAACATCAAACCAGCTCTCGGAACACACCAGCTTACCTCTAAGATGGCCTTTAAACCGAACCCCTAAGCTGAACCGCACTAGCTTACCTCTAAGCAGGATAATTTTGGCTGATTAACCCTTAATCTAAACATGATTAAGCTACATTACCTTTGCTAATCACAGTCCTCACAGCCCTAGTACTGTTTGTCAAGAAGAAATACAATAGTATGCGTTTATGCAACGACTTTAGGGAGTTGAATAAGTTAAATATCAAGAATAAGTATCATATCCCTAGATAGACGAGATGTTTGATCATATACGTGGTGCAACTATATTTTCTAAGATAGATATTTGAGCTGGATATCATCAGCAAAAGATTAAAGAAGAAGACGTTTACAAGTCAGCTTCCAGTATGCGTTTTAGGTCACTACAAAAATTTATTGATGCCTTTGTAGTAACTTCACCTTAAAAATTTAAGGATTTAATGATTAGAGTGTTCCAACCTTTCTTAGATCAGATCCTAATAGTATTTATAGACCACATTGTAATCTAATTCCAGCACATAGAAGAATATTCAGATCAGCTTAGATGTGTCTTGCAGATTTTGAGAATTAAGAAACTTTTTGCTAAGGTTTGTAAGTATGAATGTTGACTTGGTAAGGTTGCGTTTCATTGTCAAATAAGTTCTAAGAACGGTTTATAAGTAAACCCGTTTGAAGTAGAAGCAGTTCGGAAGTGGCTGCACCTAAGAGTATTACAGAAATCCGTAGTTCCTTAGTAGTTGGAGGTTATTACCCATGTTTTAGTAAAGGAGTTCGAAGATAGTTGTTCCTTTAAAGTCTTATATTACAAAAAAAGAAAAACAAGTATGTGTGAGGACTGGGAATCAGCAGATAGTAATTAGCGAGTTAATCAGATCGGAGTAATGATTAACAAATAGAGATCTTTCAGCTTGGCAAGATAACGGTGAAAGGAACAGCTTAGATGCATGCTGGTCCAGGAATTTGTTCTAAGCTGATAGTACAAGCTGTTCAGGTTTCAGCGCAAATTATCATTGGTTTGAAGTCTGGTTTTAAGCATTGATTATCAGATCTGATTGTTGATTTATCAGTAGATATTGTACAGCTTACGGAATTCAGGTTGAAAGGAATCAACTTTGCTGCCAACTAGTCTAAGGTTTCGCACGAGCTGGTTGCAGTAAACTGTTTCAAGTTCAGCGAAGTCAGCGATGGGCTAAGATGGTCTTGCGTACTTTACTGTACATCTATTTGAGTTAGAACCAAGCTGTTATGGTGATCAACTCAACTGAGATGTAGAGCTAAGATGTACTGATGTAGTGTGAGCAGGTCTAGTGTGATCTGGTTCCAGTTTAGAGGTCTGCTGGTGGATTTGATGTTAAACCAGGACCAGCTTTGACGTGAGCTGGTTGGGCAGATTAGTTCCGAACTGGGCAGCAGGTTTGAGCGCTGAGCTAGATTGTATCCCATGAGCTGTTTAGCGGAAGCAGTGTATTAGAGATCAGCTTAGGAGTTTTGGTGTAAGCTGTTGGTAACCTTCGGGTTTGGCATAGATCAGATCAGATGCGAACTGGTCTGAGAGGATAGTGTTAGGACAATATTTATTAGTTTTGGTGATAACAAAAATAAGACAAGTTGCTACTGGACAATCAGTCGTCGCATTTAACGAGAGTATATTTATCTTTCAACCAGTGGTATTTCAGCAGTTGGGATATTCGAGAGAAATCAGCAGATGGTATGCGAACAGCAGATGAACGGTTTGAGATATTCAGCAGATACTTTCTTTGTAAGAAATCAGCAGGAACATAAGTGTTAGCGTGTTTTTGCTAAGGAGTACTAAACGACAGCGTTCAAGTAAGTTGGAACGACGTCGTTGGGATGCACAGTTACTAATCAGCAGATACTATCTTGAAGTAATAATCAGCAGATACATTCTTGAAGAGAATCGGCAGTTGCTTAGTATATTTCGTTGGAGAATGCGAAACGACAGCGTTTGAATAAGTTGAAGCGACAACGTATTTATTGGCTTAGACAAATCAGCAGAAGCTACATTTCAGCAGATGGCTACAGTGAACTTCAACCAGCAGGTGCACTACATGATGTTAACCAGCAGATGCATTTCAAAGATAATAAAATGGCGTCACTTGAATAAGCTGACACGACATCGTTTTATCGCTAAAGGAATCAGTCGATGAAAAACACAAATGTATTTCAGCAGGTGAATTCTTCCAAGTGTTTTTCCAGTCGAAGTATCTTTGACAACGTTGATGAAGTAAGTGCTGGTTATCAAACTTATTTCAGGCGCAAGCTCATATTGATTCAAATACGATCGTTTACTCAAATGGAAAAGATTCGTAGGATAGTACAGTTGCCTGGAATTAAGGAGACAAGTTAGGTACTATTTTGGGTAAATAGTACAATGTACAGAGGCCGTTTCTCCATGCTTGCACAAATATGGAAAGAAGACAAATTGGCTCTGTCAGTGAGCAATTTACCTTGTAGTGGAGCAGGAATTACGGTGTACGATTTTGGCAGCAATTCAAACGGGATTCATTTCCTTTGGAGAATTAAATGACCGTTGCAGTCGGAGCCTATATATATCAGCAGCAGTGTTGAAGAAAACATACTTCGCTATCTATCTATTGCTGTCACGCTGCCAAAATCAATCTCGAGCTATACTCTGTTGAAATTTCCAAAAAGCTCAAAGACTCGAAGAACCTAACAGATGATCTTCATTGAAATACCTTCGAGTCAATCTTCTGGTTACTTTGTTGTAATCGAGTTTCATTGTTGAAACCAGAAGATTTTTACAGTCTCAAATACGTGTTTTCATTGTCATATTCTATTGAGTCTGTAACGAACTGTCTTTGTAAAGAAGTTCGAAAAACTATCAATTGTTGTAAACCAGCAGCGAAGTCTGTGTGAAGTGTTGTGAAGTGCTAGGAGTTCTCATAGATGCGGGTTATGGGATCGGGTGTTTGTAGAAGTGCTACTCTCATCAAAGTCTTCTAGTGATACCTTCCGAGGAGGAAGAAGGGGAGACGTAGGACATTGAAGTCCGAACTTCCAGAAACAAATCTCTGATCCCTTACTTTTTACCTTACGCATTTACATATTATTTACTGCTTACTGTTCACAAACCAATCGACCTTTTTCCGCACAAATATTGTTGGCCGAGAAGTTTGCATAAAACTGAGATCCAAAAGATTTTAAAAGAGTTTTGAAATAGAAAAATCGAAGGAGTTCATTCAACCCCCCCTTCTGAACTCCTATTTACTTAGTGATCCTATTTCTGGGACCATCAACTTCAAAAAAATCTTTTGAGTTATGACGAAAATAAAACCAAAATTGCGAAATAAAATTCATCAACAAGGACAATGATTCATCCAAATATTAGGCTTAGCCTACGGATTTAATCGCAAATATTTATAGGGAGAAATTTTACATCAAATGTAAAGTAGTCAATCTCTCACTATTTCAATCTGAATAAACGAGAAAATAATTTCTTAAATTCGCTTAATATATATATATATATATAAAAGAAATGATATGGTGGGCACCATAATGGACACCAGGCTGACGTGGCAGCACCAGGAAGCGCCACGTCAG
>KV019643.1:0-11266 GCA_001598015.1 Dorcoceras hygrometricum | reverse complement strand
AAACCAGAAGATTTTTACCAGTCTCAAATACGTGTTTTCATTGTCATATTCTATTGAGTCTGTAACGAACTGTCTGTGTAAAGAAGTTCGAAAAACTATCAATTGTTGTAAACCAGCAGCGAAGTCTTCGTGAAGTGTTGTGAAGTGCTAGGAGTTCTCGTAGCTGCGGGTTACGGGATCGGGTGTTTGGAGAAGTGCTACTCTCATCAAAGTCTTCTAGTGATACCTTCCGAGGAGGAAGAAGGGGAGACGTAGGACATTGAAGTCCGAACTTCGAGAAACAAATTCTTGACTCAATCTTTTACTTACAACATTTATTTATTGTTGCGCATTATTCACTGTTCACAAACCAATCGGCCTTTTTCCGCACATATATTGTTGGCTGAGAAGTTTGCATAAAACTGAGATCCAAACATTTTAAAAGAGTTTTGAAATAGAAAAATCGAAGGAGTTCATTCAACCCCCCCCCCCTTCTGAACTCCTATTTACTTAGTGATCCTATTTCTGGGACCATCAGATAGCTCTGAGCTAAACTTTTAGTTGTGCTATTTTGATTTTCTGCCGCGAGTTGATTTTGGAGACACCAACTTAGAGGTGAACAGCTCTGGGATTTTCTGTGTGAGCGTAAGCTGGATTCAGCTTAGAGATGTTCGGGTTGCTCTGACCTGAGGGAAGAGACTTCGAGAGTTGTACTGTGTGTCAAGCCCGGTGCACAACACAGAGTTAACCACACAATAAAAAATAGCGGAAGCATTTAAAATAGTGGCTAAAATTTTTTTTCGCTTTGTCCTGACTTAGAAAACATAAGTTAAAATACAACGATACTCAAAATACTGGTTTTACAACAATAGAAAACCAACCAAAACAGATACAAACATATAGAGCGTCTCCCAAATATACAGACATACAAATCTCTCGCTCAAAGTATATACAAATTAGCAATAGAACATCACATCGGGCATTCCCCGAAGGCTGCTCTATTGCCTAATATATATAATATACATAACTGGGATACTCTATCCACGTCCTGGGGCACCTCCAGCTGGGCCATCTCCCCGACCAGCTGAGAAACCTGGGTAACCTGAACAACACACAGGAAAACAAGCAATCAAGCCCCAGAGGGACATGGGGTCAAATTCCAGTACGGAGAGCAACAGATAATATGCAGATGCTATGCAAGAGGCAGCTGAGTACAAAACAGAAGGCTACAACCGGAACAGGGAGACAAATGAACTCAGGATTAGCTCAACACTGATAACATATCAACTGATAAATAGTGGCCACGATGTGTGTGAGTATATGGGAGCTACCCACTCGTCTCAACACACGGTACCAGATGCACAACAATCACTCAACCTGATGTTGCCCAACTCATGAGGTGTGGTAGCTATCCACTCGGCTCATAGCGGCTAACAAAACCCAGCAGGAAGATGAGGAGCACGGTATTGCCGCTCGTCCTCAAAACAAGCATCCTGGTACACACAGATTAGCACAACTAAGCAAGGCTAGCAAGATCTTAGCTCAACAAGATAAATGCGTGTATGCAGATGCAACAGATAACAACAATCAACAAAATGGCATACACTGCACAACATACATAATTATCCATGACAATCTCAAGCTGTAAAACAAGCTCACATCCGTACCTTAGTTCTGAGCTACAATTACCACAACAAAGTCCCGAGCCCTCAAATCTGAAACCTTCTTGGCCAAACACAAGCAACGACTCAGGGATAGTAGCACAGAGACCACAAATTGGGAGCTACGAGCTCAACCAGCTCTGTCCTACCCTTCTAGCACAACAAACAGCTCCAAACAAAGCATAAGGGAGGATCTAGCTCTTACACGTACACACTACCTGAACAGAAAATCAAATCCGCCGAAATGATAACAGACTACACAAGTAGCTCCTTTCGCGATATTCTTCCAGCTTAATCAAGCCTTCGAAAGAGGTATAAGAAGAAACGCCTTGGCAAGAGGAGTCCAAAGCTACCACTCTTGCTCCAATCTGAGTCTTCTACCATCGGAAATCGGAGAAGATAAGCTTCGGTGAACAATAGCTAGGGTATTGTTAAGGTAAAATTTATTAGTTTTGGTGATAAAAAATAATGAGACAAGTACTGAATTCAAAAGTAACTTCTGGACAGTCAGTAAGTTGTAGTAATTAACAGTTGCACATAATTCAGATGTTGGGTCGACTATCACATACCGAATTGACTTTCAGAAGTCGTGACGTCATCCCAGTATTTCGAAATGTTCAGAAGTAGTGACGTCATTTATGTGTATTTAAGTTCATAAGACATGACGTCATTCTTTGTTGTCAGGTCAATGTTTTGGAACAGATTTGGCTTTTTGGATCAGTTCAGATTTCGGGAACAGTGTATTCAAAAGTGAGCTACAGTGGAAGATATTGTTGGAAGCATAGGGCATTCAGATTTGAGTAACAATTTGTGATCTATTGTTTAAGTTTTGAGTAACAGTTTGTGATCTATTGTTTCAGTTTTGAGTATTTCAGTAGTAAACAGTATCTATTCAGTTATATCAGATCTCGGCACTTAAGAAGTGGAGGTATTCAGTTTTTGGATAAAGCTATTAAGCATGTTACTGCATCTGCATAGCATATTGAGCCAATGGTTCCTTTGTTAGCCATGATATGTTGCTCTGTTGGAGCTTCTCCCTCGTGGTGCGGTGCGGTGTTGCATAACCACGATTGAGTGCAGCTGGACGATGTTGGTTGAGTTGTTCCCAGTCCTCAGTTGCAGCAGCTGGCGGAGAGGTTGGTGGGTGGTTGTGTCCACTTGAAATTCCGTGCGACCTGGCGGGTGGCTTCCGCGCAGGTGCGACGATGAGCCACTCTATTTTCCATTGGGTGCGATCGGGTAGCTTCCGAGACTCAGTGATGTGTCTCAGTTGTTGCTTTCTATCTGTTTGGCCCTCCGGTTGTTACCGATGTTCTTTGTACCGCTCATGCATTTGCACGACATGATATATTGCATGCTGTATTTTAATTGCTGTTTTATGTTGCTATTCGTACTGGGTTTGACCCCGATGTCCCTCTAGGGCTGGTTTGTTTTGTTTGCCTACTTGTTGTTAGGTTTTCCAGGTTGTTCCGCTGGTCGTGGAGATGATCCAGCTGGAGATGCCCCAGGAGGTGTTTAGAGTGTCCCAGTTATGTATAGTATCTATTGCACCGGTATCGTCGCGGGTGGGATGTCCCGGGTGGTGCTTAGGCTTATATAGTTATTAGTCTATTTGTGATTTGTGGTTTTCAGTTGCTGTATTTGTCCGTTGGGCAGTGTATGTATTCGTTATAACGTTACTATGTTATTTTGATTATGTGTTAACTGGGATTATTTTGAGTATGACAGTATTTTAAATTATGTTTTCTTCGTCAGGCCAAAAGCGAAAATTTTTAGTCACTTTTTAAGTGCTTCCGCTATATTTTGTGTGTTTTGACTCTGTGTTGTGCACGAGGCTTGACAGTGACTGTCGGATTCGAGTGTTTACCATCGAGCTGTGATGGGCTGACGGGCCCCGAAGATCACGGACCGATGATTTTCCCGGTTGATACACTGTGTGTGTATAGAGGCTCGCCTTTGATGATTTTCCAGTTGATACACTGGTCTTGATTACCAATTCCTTGACATCCTCATGCATTTCATAACTTGATTTATAGCATGTTGCATGATTTGCTGTTTTGATGGCTCTTCGTACTGAGGCTTGATCTCGTATTTGTTTTCTTGCTTTTGTGTTGTTTGGGTCTGTGTTACCCATTTGCAAGATCTACAGGTAACCAAGCTGGACCGAGTGGAGCGCCAGCTGGTCGATCCCCATTCCCTTGAGTCCCAGTTATATATTGTATTATGTATTGAACCAGGGAATGCCCTGTATTTTTATGTATTGGGGATCTGTATCTGATTTGATATTTGATGTTACCTGTTTTTGTATGAGTTTGATTTAACTCGTATTTGATTATTGATACTTTGAATGACGATTTGAGTTCAGGCCCAAATTATTTCGAAAATTTTTAAGCCCCGTTTTTACGCTTCCGTGTTTATGTGCTTAATTGTGCTTTAATCTTGAGTGATTAGCACGGGGCCTGACACCTTTTCAAGGCTTGTCAGCTCGGTTATGACAGAGCTGAATCTCTCGTCGAATTCTATCATGGTCTCTCCTTCTCTCATCTTGATTGACTCATACTTCTGCTGGGCAACAGTCTGAGGCTTGACCTCGTATTTCTTTTCCTGCTTTTGTGTCTTTTGGGTCTGTGTTACCCATTTGCAGGATCTACAGGTAACCAAGCTGGACCGAGTGGAGTGCCAGCTGGTCGATCCCCATTTCCTTGAGTCCCAGTTCATTATTGTATTATGTATTGAACCAGGGGATGCCCTGTGTTTTTATGTATTGGGGATCTGTATCTGATTTGATATTTGATGTTACCTGTTTTTGTATGAGTTTGATTTAACTCGTATTTTGATTATTGATATTTTGAATGACGATTTGAGTTCAGGCCCAAATTATTTCGAAAATTTTTAAGCCCCGTTTTTACGCTTCCGTGTTTATGTGCTTAATTGTGCTTTAATCTTGAGTGATTAGCACGGGGCCTGACACCTTTTCAAGGCTTGTCAGCTCGGTTATGACAGAGCTGAATCTCTCGTCGAATTCTATCATGGTCTCTCCTTCTCTCATCTTGATTGACTCATACTTCTGCTGGGCAACAGTCAGCTTATTTTCTTGCGTCTCATCGTTGCCTTCGCAGATTTGTGTAAGCTTTTCCCAGACTCTTTTGCAGTAGCGCAGGTCTTTATTTTTCTGAACATAATTTTGTCCAACGTCTTGTAGAGTATATCCTTTGCTACGTTGTATAGATTGTCTTTCTTCTTATGTTCAGGTGTGTACTCAAATCTGGTGTTTCTATTATTGTGGCGCACCAACAATAATAGCCATAGCCGTGTTGGCCTTAATGATCTTCATGGGTCCATCTGTTATGACGAACCACATCATCATCCTGAGCTGTAAGATGTTCTTGCATCATGATCTTCCAATCATCATAATCCTCCTTAGAAAACATAGGAATCTTATTTTGAAAAGTTGACATATTTGAATATAAGCACAGAAGATTAGACTGTTCAATAACTGATGTGACAGGGCTCTGTTACCAGTTGATAGGATCAATAGGATCGAAAGTAGAACCAAATAAGCCCAGGAGTTCAGAAGGGGGGTTGAATGAACTCCTTTGATTTTTCTATTTCAAATCTTTTAAAAACGATTTTACAAGCCTGTGCTCAACTCAAAGCCGAATGATCAGCTTAGAGGTTCTCAGTTCTAATATGTTTTCTCGGTTAACAAAATAGTACGGAAATAAACCGATTAAACAGTGAACAGTAAGAAAAAAACAATGCAAGTAATTAAATAAAGAGACTCAAGAGTTTGTTTCTGGAAGTTCGGATTTCAAGATACTACGTCTCCCCTTCTTCCTTTTCAGTAACGTTCCACTAGAAGACTTTGATGGTTACAGCATCTGCAAGCACCCACTCACTTAAGTCTCGCTTAAAGTGAACTCCTAGAAACCAAATACAATGCACACTCCCTGCTGATTACAAATACAAGAATTTTAGAACTGCTTGAAATCGCAAGTTCTTTACAGACTCTGGTCTGAATATTTCAACGAATACAAAACACACAGAGTTTTTTAAAACTTCTGGTTTCTCATACAAGAAGACTAGTTTGCTAATGTAAACTAGAAAGAAATTTCGAAGTTTAATTTCTGTTTAGGAACTGAAAAGCTCAAGGATTGTTCTTCGAGATTGAAGGTTGGGATATCAAAATATATTGAGACTTGAAAGATTTTATCCCAAGAGATGAGAGCTTCAAATTCAAATATCATAAGACGCATGAAGAACAAGATCTTTTCATCTTGAATCACTTCAGCTATATATAGACATCCATATTCAACGGTCATTCAATGAGCCAGTAGACACAACCTTTATTTGAATATCTCCATAGTAGCGAGCATTAAATGCGCCATTAATGCTGAGTTGAGGTTTTTCTGTTGTTGTCAGAGCTTAATAGACTTTATACCCCAAGTAGGTAAACATCGACTGTACCAAATCTGCGTTCTGCACAATATACTCTAAGTGGCTCTGATCTTGAATATATTTAATCCAATTTGTCTTAAAGTTTTATAAGCTTTAATCTTGATCGTTGAATCCTCTGGAACAAATAGCTGATAAGATCTGAAGCTGTGATCTGAAATCTGTTCCTGAGCTGAAATCTGCTCAAAGATGTTTCGTTTAGAATCTTTCTACTTTACGTCTCTTTCCCTTTTCTCTCTTTATCCGTATCTTTGTCTGATCTATTATGTCCCTTAGAAGCCTCTGATATGATCTGATCTGTAAAAATTGCCTCTGATCTAAACTGTTAGAGAAGCCTCTGAACTGAACCGATCTGTAGAAGAAGGCTCTGAATAATTTTTGATCTGATCTGTTATCTAAGCCTCTGAACTGATTTGATACGCTCTGATATGAAATTAATGCCTAATCGGTTAAGTCCTTAACCCGATTACTTATAGTCCAAATCTGATAGCCTTATATACAGTTCTTTATCTTGTCTGTGTTATCACCAAAACTAATAAATATATCTTAAAATCAACATAGATCTTTACTAATAAGACATGCTCATTTTTAACAAATTTAAACAGAGTCTTTTCGAGAGACCTAATAACAAAGTCATGATCAATTAAGAACTTGGACAAAGTATCATACAAAGCTCTAGGAGCTTGTTTCAAATCATACAAAGCTTTATCTAGCTTATACACGTAATTTGGTCTGGTATGATACGAAGCCTGGAGGTTGTGCAACATACACTTCCTCATTAAGGATGTCGTTTAAGAAAGCACTTTTAACATCCATTTGATAAACTTTGAAATTTTTAAATGCAGCATATGCAAGAAATATGCGAATGGCTTCTAATCTAGCTACAGGAGCAAATGATTCCTCAAAATCTATGCCTTTTAATTGCCTATAGCCTTGAGCAACGAGTATTCCTTTATTTCTTACTACATTACCATTTTCATCAAGCTTTTTCCTAAAGACCCATTTAGAACCTGTTACGTTCTGGTTAGTAGTTCTAGGAACTAGATGCCAAACTTTACTACGTTCAAATTGACTAAGTTCTTCCTGCATAGCTTCTATCCAACTTGGGACAACTAAGGCCTCGTCTACCTTCGTAGGTTCTATATGCAAAATGAATGCAGAGTTAAAATACTCGTCTATAATCTAGCCTCGTGTCCTAAGAGGTGCAGTAGAGTTACCGATGACCAGCTCGAGTGGATGATTCTTATTCCACTGAAAAACTGGTCTATATGAGGTTGATGCTTCATTCTAATTGTCGATGTTTTCATCCTATTCCCCTTGTAGTCTTGTTGGGTCTTATTGAATGCCACATGTTGGAACATCATCTTGTGCATGTTCCCCTCTAGCTGTACGTGATCTGGATCAGCTTGTGCATGATCTGGATCAACGTTGCTTGAATCGGCACTCACATCTGCCACACATGTTGCTGGCTGGTCCAGTACTGAATCAATGTTAGTCAAATCAGTGAATTCAATTTTACCTGGGACACCAGCTTGCGCAACATTTTGAATATCGTCATTTGTAATCGGTGTGTCCAGTGCATGCTGGTCTCTAGCTTGGAATCCGTTCTGTGCCTCGTCGTCACTTGATTCATACAGGTTAGTTGACTCCAGACGAGTACACAAGTCTTCTAGCTTAGCAGCTGAAGTGATCTGAATCTGGTCTCATCAAACAGTACGTGAGCTAATTCTTCAACAGTTAGCGTCCTGTTGTTGAAAACTCTATAGGCTTTGCTCACAGCTGAGTATCCTAGGAAGATACCTGCATCAGATTTGACATCAAAAGATTTTAGATAGTTTTATCGTTGTTATGGATGAAGCATCTCCATCCAAACACCGTGAAATACGAAATATCAGGTTTCTTGCCATTCCAGATCTCATATGGGTTACACCATGACTCTTATTAATCATCGATCTGTTTAGAGTATAACAAGCTGTGTTAAATGCTTCAGTCCAAAATTTCTTTGAAACCAGAATCAGCAATCATTGTTGTAGCAGCTTCTTTTAAAGTAAGTATTTCTACACTCAGTTAACCCGTTTTGCTGAGGTATTCTAGTTGCAGACAATTCGTGCTTGATTCCAATGTCATCCAGATAAGAGGATAGTTTAAAATATTTTTACATTCAGTTCCTCTATAACTCCGTATTTGGTTAACACTGCAAGATTTGTCATTTTGTAAACGTTGTAAAAGCTTGATCAGTTGGTCGGCAGTTTGATTTTGATTTTAAAAACAACACCCAAGTAAATTTTGAAAAATCATCAACAATGACAAGGGTGTATTTCATTCCCCCTAAGCTGGTTACGGATATGGGACCGAAAATATCCATGTGTAAAAGTTCCAACTTACGAGAGGTTTTTTTACTGCCTCTATTTTTTAAAGTAGATTTAATATGTTTTCCCAGCTGACACGCAGAGCAAACCTCGTCTTTTGAAAATTTTATTTTGAGCAAGCCATCAACTAACTCACGCTTACTCAGATTGGCAATAGTTTTGAAATTAATATGGTTCATCGCTGATGCCATAGCCAGTGTGAGACCCAAAAGTTTAGAAGGATTAATTGAGTTAATTAATCGGGTTTTGTTGGATTCAGATTTGAGCGAACGAGTCTGGGCATCCAGCTTTGAGTCGATATGCTTGGAGAAGCTATCGGGTTTTGTATAAGTCCTTGGAATAGATCTGGAGGGTTAGAGTTTTGTTGCGGGATCTGTGTAGTTGTGAGCGTTGATCATCGCTGAGTGCTTGTGTCAGCAGCGAGTAGCTAAACTACGTCATTTGGACTAGTTGGAACGACAGCGTTTTGGTTTAGTGGGCGAGACTCAGTGGTGAGCAGCGTTGGTCTTCAGATTCGAGATAGATCTGAGTGTTAGAGAGCGACGCCGTTTTGGGTTTCAGATTCCTCTTGCGGTAGCGATTCAGATCTGAGTAGCGGGTGACGTGTCCAGTTGCGATAGTGGACTTGTCTGACGTCGTTTGAGTTAGTAGAGATCTGCTTTGGCGTAGGGTGAGATCTGTTTCGAGATCTGGACCTAGCAGGAATATCAGCTTTGTACTTTAATTTGTCGGTGGGAGCTGTTCAGCAAGCATGGACAGATTTGAGTATTTATAGAGAACTTTGACCCTTGTCTATTATTGTTCCCCGACACTTAGAAATATTTCCCGCTTGTTGAACTCTGTCGCGATACCCTAGCTACTGTTCATTGAACCTTATCTTCTCCGACTGCCGGCGGTAGACAGCTTCGATTGAAGTAAGAGTGGTAGCACTGGACTCCTCTTGCTAAGACGCTTCGTTTGGTGCTGCTTTTGGACGCTTTCTTGAAGCTGGTGAGGTGTGCTAAGACATCTCCCTTGTGTAGTCTGTTAGAGTTCCGTCCTAGCTTGTTGGGGTAAGTGTTCAGACCATACCTTGTGTTTTTTAGAGCTCTCTGTTGAGATAGAGGGGTAGTATATCGCTGCTCGAGTTCGTAGCTCCCAGCTGTTGCTTTTCTGTGTTTCGGTTCTTGAGTAGTTGCCTAGGATGGCTTAGTGTTGGTCCCTGTTTTTCGAAGGAACTTAGTAGCCGCTGATAAAACATTTCATTTAAAATTTTGCGCTCTACTAATACGGAGCTGCAATAGCTCGAGGTTCTTGAACATCTAAAATCACTAGAGCACCGAAGACAGATCTGGTATGATTTAAAAATCATGCGGAAAATACCAGAACTGAATCCTATATTTTAAAACGATTCAAACAGATTTATGTACAACATAAATCTGTTCGAAACTGTGCAAGTTCTTGTGTGCTGAACTGTGTATGCGTGAGTGCTGAAACAATGCAGGTGATGAATTGTAAACGTGTGTTAAGCGTGATAAGATAATGCGAGTGCTGAATGAATAAAGAAATACGATACGCAGCATATTTGTTTCTGGAAGTTCGGACCTCAATGTCCTACGTCTCCCCTTCTTCCACCTCGGAAGGCTCCACTAGAAGACTTTGATCTATACAACACGTACAGACCCAATCCCGCAACCAGCAGCTGCGAGAACTCCTAGACTTCACAAATGCACACCATTGAGATATGTTTTGCATCTGGTACCATGTGATGAGACGAGTGGGTAGCTCCCATATACTCACACACCCCGTGGCCACTGTTGTTCAGTTGTATCTATTCTTGATCAGCTTTGAGTTTCCTTCGAGATTCTGGCTCCCTAACATTGGGTGTAGCCTTCTGTTGTGCTCAGCTGTTCATGCAAAGCATTTGCATATTACTTGTTGCTTACCGTTAGCTGTTTTATGTTGCTCTCCGTACTGGGGTTTGACCTCATGTCCCTCTGGGCTGGTATTGTTTTCCTTTATGTGTTTTCAGGTTACCATGGTTACTCTGCTGGTCGTGGAGTAGACCTAGCTGGTGGTGCCCCAGGAGGTGGTTAGAGTATCCCAGTTAGCGTATAGCATATATGTATAAGCACTGTTAGCCGGGGAGTGCCCTGGGCTTTGTTGTATTTCAGTTGCTTTCGATAGTGCTTGTATTTATTGAATGTTGTACTGTTGTACTGAATTGTGTTTATAGAACTGGGATATTTTGAGTATATTTGTATTTTAAATTATATGTTTTAATCTTCAGGCCAAAAGCGAAAATTTTAAGCCACTTTTGTATGCTTTCGCTATTGTTTTGCGTGGTTTAACTCTGTATTGTGCACGAGGCCTAACAGCCAGCTCTTAGAAGAGTCAGCTACTAGGCAAGCTTGTTCAGTATGCTGCTGATCTGACCAGTCTATTTTGTAGGTATTCCCCGATCTGTAACCTACCATCACGGTCAGACCTTCCGGATTTTGAACTGTGCATGTGTGCTTTTGAACTTAACTGAATAATTACTCACATAACTGATTGATACTGATCAAGTTATAGCACAAGTTCTCAATAAGAAGAACGTTATTGACAGTAAATTTACCATGGGTAAGCTTACCCTTACCCACAGTATTACCGTATGAGTTATCACCGAAGGTGATCCTTAGTCCATTACACGGCTTGACATCTGATAACAGCTTAGGATCACCACTCATGTGCCTCGCACATCCATTGTCCAGGTATCATGTTGATTGCTCCAATCTTGAGATCTGTTGTTCCTACAATCACAAACAAGACAAATTTTGGTAA
>KV019642.1:581412-653517 GCA_001598015.1 Dorcoceras hygrometricum | reverse complement strand
CAAAATCATAGCATATTGCTGCATTCGGTTGTTCCCAAAATCTGTTTTGATTTTGAAAATCTGTAAAATTCCTGCTGTCATGTTGTTTTTGTTGTGGCAGTGTAGGGAGAGCTTTATTTAAAATTTGTCGGGAAAACCAATTTTTCGATTCCTTTTTGATTCCCACAAAAAGGGAGAGAATCTTTAGATCATGCATATGTTATTTGAGGTTTTGTGTAAATCAAAAAGGGAGAGATTGATGGATCAAGATAACAGATCCAGATATAAGTTTTGAATTACACAAAACCTGTTATTGTGTTTCTAACATTTCTACGTAGTGTACAGATTTAGCAGAAGAGATCTAAAGAAGAGCTGGAATAAGACTTGAGAAATCTGGATCAACAACTTAGACGTAATGGTTGGATTAGCAATGGAGACGTCCAAAGATGAGCCAGCTGATCGTAATCAGGCAAAAGCCAAGTTGAACAGAGATGCTTACGTGGACAGCTTCCCTTACGTGGAATCCTACGTGGACAGCAATCCTTACGTGGAGTCCAGCGTGAACAGATATGCTTACGTGGAAGTCCAGAAAAAATAGAGGAACGAAGTAGTCGACCACCATTAGAGAGGAGCTTACAACGAGCTTCGACTGCTGAGTTCTAATCAGCTTTTGTAGAAGCATTTTCCCAGTGTGTGAGATTTATTCTTTAGAGAGTTGAGCGTTCACTGTAAAATCTCACACACACAGATTCACTCGCATATTTTGAGAGATGTGCGAAATTTCTTAGCGAGTGAATCACAAACTCAAAATGCAAAATCAGATCCCGTCCAAGCACGAAGACGTTAAACTCTGTGTTTGTAGCCTTTCTCACATAGGCGTAAAACAAGTGAGTGACACAGCCGAGGGCTGGTGTAAAGTCTAGGATTTCACCTGGAGCGAGGCTTGGTGATTGGGTCTGCGGATAAAATTCTTCTAGTGGAACCTTCCTGAAAAGGAAGAAGGGGAGACGTAGGATTTTTATATCCAAACTTCCATAAACAAACTTTGAGTAATCTCTTTACGATTTTCAGTTCCGCTACGCATAATTTAATATTAGCACGCACGCATACACTTCAGTTGCACACACAGTAGTCGAACAGATTTCTGTAAACAAAAATCTATTTGTGTTGAGTTTTAAAATTAGGATTCAGTTCTGGTATTTTCCGCATGTTTTTATTACATACCAGATCTATCTCCGGTGCTCTGTTTTATGTTCAAGAACCCGAGGTATTGCACCTCTCTTTAGCAGCGCAAAATATTTAACAAGTAGCAGCGCTCGCTATCTCTTTATTTTCATAGGATCAGATCTCTCGGTTTTGCGTTGATTAGTTTAGTTATCGGGTCAGATCTGATACTTCGGTCCTAACAAGTGGTATCATAGCAGGTTGTTATTGAACGAGCATTTTATTTTAAAACGCATGTGCTATTTTTAAATGCTTTAACTGCTTTTTAAAAGCTTATTTTATGAAGATAGGGATATGAATTATTTATGAACTACTGTTGTTCTTTTGTCGAGCTGACATGGAATGCGCGAGTTCCGTGTGGATTCCAAGATTCTATTTCGGTTGAGCTGATTTCAACTTATGGGACGAAATAGGAGAAATGAAATAAAAGCTGGTAGATCTGTTATCGCTTTCTTTTCAGATTTGAATAATTTAAGCAATTCAGTAGCACATGTTCAGTTTGAAACAAAATATATTTAAAGTGCTCTGATGTGTTTTTTTTTCGAAATCTGTTAATGCGGAAATTTCAGCTGATGCCTTGTTGTTTATTGTGCTTATATTATAAAAGACATGGAGAGTGATAACTTTGGAATTGCAGAGCATTGTTCCAAAAGAACGTGCAGTGATATGACTTTTGACGAGCTGACACAGATCTTGCGGGATTTGTGTGTATGCCAAGACTTTGAATTCTGTTATGGGACAGAGTTTAAAAGAAATTGGAGAGATTTTTTAAATTCTAGTCTTATTAATCTCTTAGTCTCTGTTAATTTGAGCGATTGGTTTAAGCATCAGTTTCTGTTGCATCTTTTTCAAAATCATAGCATATTGCTGCATTCGGTTGTTCCCAAAATCTGTTTTGATTTTGAAAATCTGTAAAATTCCTGCTGTCATGTTGTTTTTGTTGTGGCAGTGTAGGGAGAGCTTTATTTAAAATTTGTCGGGAAAACCAATTTTTCGATTCCTTTTTGATTCCCACAAAAAGGGAGAGAATCTTTAGATCATGCATATGTTATTTGAGGTTTTGTGTAAATCAAAAAGGGAGAGATTGATGGATCAAGATAACAGATCCAGATATAAGTTTTGAATTACACAAAACCTGTTATTGTGTTTCTAACATTTCTACGTAGTGTACAGATTTAGCAGAAGAGATCTAAAGAAGAGCTGGAATAAGACTTGAGAAATCTGGATCAACAACTTAGACGTAATGGTTGGATTAGCAATGGAGACGTCCAAAGATGAGCCAGCTGATCGTAATCAGGCAAAAGCCAAGTTGAACAGAGATGCTTACGTGGACAGCTTCCCTTACGTGGAATCCTACGTGGACAGCAATCCTTACATGGAGTCCAGCATGAACAAATATGCTTACGTGGAAGTCCAGCTGTACTTGCTGTTACAGTAGCGAAGAAGAGAATGATTCAGCAGTGAGCTACAGTATGTTCAGCAGTGAGCTACAGTTATTCAGCAGTGAACAGAAGTATGTTCAGCAGTAAAGACAAGCCATATCAGATGTTGATCAATAGAGGCGAATCAGCTGTTGGAACGACGAACAAAATATGAAGCGGATATCAGCTGGAGAAGATGAGAACGATCAGCTGAAGCATATACAGAACCAACAGCTGATGAGCGATACGAAGAAAACCAACAGCTGAGTGAACAACTGTTGAGCGAAGTGTTATGACGAAGAAAACAATTAGCTGTTGGAACGAATTAGTTGAAGATAAAGCAACAGCTGAGCGAACTGATAATGAAACAGCTGTTGCACATCAACGAATATGCATCAGCTGTTGCAATGAAGAAAAGCTGTTATCAGACATTGATTACACGTGGAGCAGCTGATCAAATAAGGAGTAGTGGTTTATCAGCTGGATCGTGAGGAGAATTGTGGCATCAGCTGATGAACAACTCAGATGCAGAACATTAAGAAGCGATCAGCTGCTGTAACATTAAAGCAAAATGGAAAGAATCAAGGGCTGAAATTGAGTCGTGCAAATGCCTTAATTTAAGGGGACAAGATTTGTACTATTCTGGGAAATAGGACAATATACAGAGGATGATTGCACCAATTTGGGAAGAAGACAAATTGGCCTTGACAAGCACAGAAGGGATTTTAATCTACTGTCTAACGGACATATTTGGAGAGAAGCTTTATATACAAAGATTTTGAAGTAGACAAAAAGATCACTCCATAAGGAACGAAGCACAATGCAAAAACAGAGGGAAGAAAAATAGAGGAACGAAGCAGTCGACCATCATTAGAGAGGAGCTTACAACGAGCTTCGACTGCTGAGTTCTAATCAGCTTTTGTAGAAGCATTTTCCCAGTGTGTGAGATTTATTCTTTAGAGAGTTGAGCGTTCACTGTAAAATCTCACACACACAGATTCACTCGCATATTTTGAGAGATGTGCGAAATTGCTTAGCGAGTGAATCACAAACTCAAAATGCAAAATCAGATCTCGTCCAAGTAGGAAGACGTTAAACTCTGTGTTTGTAGCCTTTCTCACATAGGCGTAAAACAAGTGAGTGACACAGCCGAGGGCTGGTTTAAAGTCTAGGAGTTCACCTGGAGCGAGGCTCTGTGATTGGGTCTGCGGATCAAATTCTTCTAGTGGAACCTTGCTGAAAAGGAAGAAAGGGAGACGTAGGATTTTTATATCCGAACTTCCATAAACAAACTTTGAGTAATCTCTTTACGATTTACAGTTCCGCATACGCATAATTTAATATTAGCACGCACGCATACACTTCAGTTGCACACACAGTAGTCGAACAGATTTCTGTAAACAGAAATATGTTTGTGTTGAGTTTTAAAAGTAGGATTCAGTTCTGGTGTTTTCCGCATGTTTTTATTACATACCAGATCTGTCTCCGATGCTCTGTTTTATGTTCAAGAACCCGAGGTATTGCACCTCTCTTTAGCAGCGCAAAATATTTAACAAGTAGCAGCGCTCGCTGACTCTTTATTTTTATAGGATCAGATCTCTCGGTTTTGCATTGATTAGTTTAGTTCTCGGGTGAGATCTGATCCTTGGGTCCTAACAAGTGGTATCAGAGAAAAAAGCATCAACCTTACTGGGATCCACAGAAATCCCCTCGGCTGAAATAACATGACCCAATAATACAACTCGATCCAGCCAAAACTCGCACTTGGAGAATTTAGCATACAGTTGCTGGTCTCTCAACGTCTGAAGGACAATTTTCAGGTGCTCCTTATGCTCCAAAGGAGTCTTAGAATATACCAAGATGTCGTCAATGAACACTATCACGAACTGATCTATGAACTCTGTGAAGACCTGGTTCATCAGATCCATTAAGACTGCAGGAGCGTTGGTCAGCCCAAACGGTATAACTAGGAATTCAAAGTGTTTGTACCTAGTACGAAAAGCAGTATTTTCGACATCTTGATCTATTACTCTCAGCTGATGGTACCCTGAGCGCAAGTCAATCTTCGAATACACCGCAGAACCTTGCAGCTGATCAAACAGATCATCGATCCTGGGTAAAGGGTACTTGTTCTTAACTGTCGCTTTATTCAACTGGCGGAAATCAATTCACATCCGCATTGAGCCATCCTTATTCTTCACAAACAATAAGCCATCCTTTCTCCAGCAAATCGTCCAAGTACACCTGTTAGAGTAGATGCCCAACTAGCCAACTTGTGGCGTATGGGTTTATAGACTATTGTATATGACAATCTTTATATATGATATTCGCATTTATTCATATGGCATTCTTTACTTTCATTGTGTGTATGATGATTTACAATTGCGTTGAGTAAAGACCTAGAATGCACTAAAGCGTATGTTAGATGTGATAGTGGGTATGACGGCTATCATGAAACACATCTAATAGTCGCTGTGTATTCTGAACATGTTCCTAGTCGATTGGGCCGTCAAAATGAGGATAAGGCCGCCTGAGTTCGAGACTAGTATTTGCGATGCGAAGTACCATGTTTCATTTGTAGGGAACATTGTGATGTTCTGTGCATGCAGATAGATATTGACCTGGTGATCTATCGAACTACCCTCCTTCGGACTTTCCAAGTGGTTACCATTTGTCGAGTGGATAAGTCCGAGGTCTTGGTTGTACTGATTAGTCCTCACGACTCGAAACGTCATTGAGACTCTACATGATAGGCGTCTCGCTTTGACCCGTTTGCCGACTCACTTGGGGTCATAAGGCGTCGGGATTGGGTGAGACCCCGATGTATGTAGGAGTCGATGCATCGTTGTCGAGGATTCACCGCTCGCAGACATGCGTGGATATCCTATGCTATCTGAGGGGATAATAGTGTATAAATCTCTGGCCATAGTACTAGAAGTGTTTTAGGTAAATGTGTTTACCTAGTTACACTCGAGATGTCACTATTCGATCTCCAAGATGTATGCATAACTATCGCCGGCATTTTTGTTCTTCCGCTGCCTCGCCGGGAGGCATGATCCGGAGCGTGATCCGGATCCCAACAGTGGTATCAGAGCCAAGGTTTTCGGAGCTCTGATCAATACTTATGCCATAATGTATCTAATCTTTAATTTTTCAGATCGGAAAATCAAATTTTTGAAACAAACGCCGGCCGCCGCCGTTTGCGGTGGCGCCCCATCTCTCGCGCACATGAGGCGCGCGACTTGCGCGCTGGCCGCGCAAGGGAGGGCGTCGCTGCACGCACATGTGCGCCTGACGCGCATCCCGACCTCGCGCACCTGCTGTGCGAATTGGTCGGCCGATGCGTGCGGCTGGACATTGGGCGACGATGGCCGCGCTGGTCGCGCGCTGATGGCCGCTTTGCTTCGGGCGGTGGCCAACGCACGCCGATGTTTGCTTCGCGATGGGCACGACGATGGCCGGCCAATGAACTCGCACGGCTGCGTGCTTCTTGGCGTGCTACTCGCGCATGACTGCGCCGCTTGCTGGTTTCGTCGTGCGACGATGGCGCATGGAGCGCCGCTCTTGTAGCGGCCGCGGGCGCGCCCTTGCGCCGTGCGATTTTTCGTGGTGGCGGCCGCCGGGCGGCCGCCGCTCCGGCGAAGCTTCGGCGATGTCGTGACGGCTAATTTCTTCTATGTTTTGGTTCGGGCCTGTCCCGGGCATCCCGTGAAGTTTTCGGGCCGGTATGCGATATCGGGCCCGTTTTGGTCGATTTTGAAATTTTAAGATTTTTGGGCCTAGAATTGTTTTAAGCCCAATTTGATACAATTAAAATTAGTAAAATGTGATTTTAATTATGAGATATGATTTTATAATGAAATATGATTTTGTTGATTAAAATTTGATTTTATCGGCAAAATACGATTTTATTATAAAATACGATTTCGTAATTAAAATATGATTTTGCGATAAATAATAGGATTATTTAATTTATGCATGTTAATTAGATTATCTGCATGATTGGGATGATCGAGAGCCGTGCCCAATTTGTTAGGTGTATGCGATAGGTTTTGTATGATTTCGGTTTGTAAATATTTGATTATCATTTAAAGTGGGCCTGTTTGTGGCCCGTTCCCACCCCTTGATAAATGTATCCCTTGTATGTCATGGTTAATTTAAATATAAATTACTATATTTAGTGGGAGGACATCCGAAGACGGTGGAATGACCAAGCAACCCTTCAAGGGCAAGGGTGAGCGTGCTCAAGGCCTATTGGATTTGATCCATACTGATGTGTGCGGCCCGTTTAGTATTGGTACTAAATATTGTCACATATACTTCATCACCTTTACCGATGATTACTCTAGGTATGGGTACTTGTACTTGATGAAGCACAAGTCTGAATCCTTTGAAAGGTTCAAAGAATTCAAGGTTGAAGTAGAAAATCAATTAGGAAAAAGTATTAAAGCACTTCGATCCGATCGAGGTGGTGAATACTTAAGTGCTGAGTTTCAAGACTATCTGAAAGAGAATGGAATTCTCTCACAGTGGACCCCTCCGGCCACACCACAGCTCAATGGTGTAGCTGAGCGTCGTAATCGGACCTTGTTGGACATGGTTCGATCTATGATGAGCTTCACTGAACTTCCTACCTCGTTTTGGGGCTATGCGCTCGAAACGGCGGTAATGTTGTTGAACAATGTCCACACCAAGGCAGTGGACAAGACTCCATATGAGATATGGATGGGAAAACCACCTAAGTACTCATTTATGAGGATTTGGGGATGTCCTGCTTACGTGAAGCAGACAGTGGGAGATAAGCTGGATACGAGATCCATCTTATGCTACTTCATTGGGTATCCAAAGAATTCCATTGGATACTACTACTATCCGAGCGAAACAAAAGTGTTTGTTTCTAGGAATGCCACCTTTATGGAAAGGGAATTTCTACTTGATAGAAAGGGCAGAATAGTAGAACTCTAAGAGGTTCGAGATCCAATCGAAGTACCGGGTGAGTCTCCTGCACCTACAGAGCCAATACCAGAAATGGTCGCACCTAGGAGATCCGAAAGGGTTCCTAGAGCTCCTGAGAGATATGGTTTTCTCCTTGAAGATAATCAAGGTGATCAAGTTGTTGGATCTGATCCAAGAACTTTCAAGGAGGCAATTTCCGATGCTGATTCTAATTTGTGGCTTGAAGAAATGCAGTATAAGTTTGACTCAATGCATGCTAACCAAGTTTGGACTCTGGTTAACCCTCCCGAAGGAATTGTTCCTATTGGGTGCAAATGGGTGTATCTGTGGATGTACTTCTCCTCTCACTGCCTGCTGCATTTGACCCCTTTGTGGTCAACTTCAACATGAACAAGCTGGAAGCCACCCTTGAAGAGGTGGTTAACATGCTCGTAGTGTTTGAAGGGACCATAAAGAAGGACAAACCCGTCCTCCTTCTGGGTTCTTCTTCCTCTGCGAAGTAGGGGCCTAGACGCAAGAGCAAGAAGCGTTCTGCTCCTGCGAAGGAGGAAAAGTCCGCCAAGAAGCAAAAGGCAAAGGCTTCTAAACCAAGCAAGAGCGAGGATGTTTGCCACCACTGCCACAAGGCTGGGAATTGGAGGAGGAACTGCAAGGAGTACCTCGAGCAGTTGCAAACTGCGAAAGGTATGTTCTACATTGAAATAAATATGTCTCTTAATTCAACTTCTTGGGTACTTGATACCGGATGTGAATCTCATATCTGTAATGATTTACAGATGATGACAAGAAGTCGACGTCTTAGAGAGGGTGAGACCCACTTGAGGCTTGGCAATGGAGCAAAAGTTGCTGCAGTAGCTATAGGAGATGTTTACTTATTTCTATCTTCTGATTTTAAGTTGTTATTGAGAAACGTTTTATTTGTTCCCGAATTAATAAAGAACATTATTTCCGTTTCTATGCTTGATAGTGATGGATATTCTTGTATGTTTGCTAATTCGATTTGCAATATTTACAAGAATGAATGTTTAATTGGAATTGGGGAACGCGAAAACGATTTATACACCTTAAAATTAAAAGACGTTCCAACTCGCGATGTCGAAGCACATACAACAACGATTAAACGGAAACAAGATAACTTGAACCCATCACAACTTTGGCACGCTAGGCTAGGTCATATTTCTCTAAGCAGGATGAACCAGTTACCTAGGAGTGACCTGTTTGATATGTCAGACATTAACTCTCTACCGACTTGTGAATCATGTCTTAAAGGAAAGATGACCAAGCAACCCTTCAAGGGCAAGGGTGAGCGTGCTCAAGGCCTATTGGATTTGATCCATACTGATGTGTGTGGTCCATTTAGTATTGGTACTAAATACGGTCACACATACTTCATCACCTTTACCGATGATTACTCTAGGTATGGGTACTTGTACTTAATGAAGCACAAGTCTGAATCCTTTGAAAGGTTCAAAGAATTCAAGGCTGAAGTAGAAAATCAATTAGGCAAAAGTATTAAAGCACTTCGATCTGATCGAGGTGGTGAATACTTAAGTGCTGAGTTTCAAGACTATCTGAAAGAGAATGGGATTCTCTCACAGTGGACCCCTCCGGCCACACCACAGCTCAATGGTGTAGCTGAGCGTCGTAATCGTACCTTGTTGGACATGGTTCGATCTATGATGAGCTTCACTGAACTTCCTACCTCGTTTTGGGGCTATGCGCTCGAAACGGCGGTAATGTTGTTGAACAATGTCCACACCAAGGCAGTGGACAAGACTCCATATGAGATATGGATGGGAAAACCACCTAAGTACTCATTTATGAGGATTTGGGGATGTCCTGCTTACGTGAAGCAGACAGTGGGAGATAAGCTGGATACGAGATCCATCTTATGCAAATTCATTGGGTATCCAAAGAATTCCATTGGATACTACTACTATCCGAGCGAAACAAAAGTGTTTGTTTCTAGGAATGCCACCTTTATGGAAAGGGAATTTTTACTTGATAGAAAGGGCAGAATAGTAGAACTCGAAGAGGTTCGAGATCCAATCGAAGTACCGGGTGAGTCTCCTGCACCTACAGAGCCAATACCAGAAATGGTCGCACCTAGGAGATCCGAAAGGGTTCCTAGAGCTCCTGAGATATGGTTTTGTCCTTGAAGATAATAAAGGTGATCAAGTTGTTGGATCTGATCCAAGAACTTTCAAGGAGGCAATTTCCGATGCTGATTCTAATTTGTGGCTTGAAGCAATGCAGTATAAGTTTGACTCAATGCATGCTAACCAAGTTTGGACTCTGGTTAACCCTCCCGAAGGAATTGTTCCTATTGGGTGCAAATGGGTGTACAAGAGGAAACTTGGGCCTGATGGTAAGGTAATGACCTACAAGGCACGACTGGTCGCAAAAGGTTACACTCAAAGGCAAGGTGTTGACTATGATGAAACCTTCTCGCCAGTCGCAATGTTCAAGTCAATTAGAATCCTGTTAGCCATAGCCGCATGGTACGACTATGAGATATGGCAAATGGATGTGAAAACTGCGTTCCTTAATGGAAACATTAAGGAAGAGATCTATATAACGCAGCCTGAGGGTTTCACATCTGTTGGAAGCGAGCATAAGGTATGCAAGCTTCAGAGATCGATCTACGGTCTCAAACAAGCATCGCGAAGTTGGAACCTGAAATTCGATGAAACAATTAAGGAATTTGGTTTCATCAAGAATCCCGAGGAGCCATGCGTTTACAAGAAGGTAGTTAAAAGTGCTGTGACGTTCCTCGTACTTTATGTTGATGAAATTCTACTCATTGGGAATGATGTAGGAATGCTGCAGTCAACTAAAGTATGGTTGTCTAGCAGATTTTCGATGACGGACATGGGTGAAGCATCCTATATTCTTGGAATACAGATCTATCGGGATAGATCTAAATGGATGCTCGGACTCACCCAAGCTACCTACATCGATACCATACTTAAGAGGTTCTCTATGGAAGAGTCCAAGAGAGGACACCTACCTATGTACCATGGGGTCACTCTATCTAAGTCTATGTGTCCAAAGACTGATGAGGAGATAGAAAGTATGGCACGTGTACCATATGCCTCGGCAATAGGTAGTATTATGTATGGCATGATCTCGACTAGACCGGATGTCGCGTATGCTCTGAGTGTCACGAGCCGCTACCAGGCCAACCCCGGCCAATTGCATTGGAAGGCTGTGAAGGATATTCTTAAGTACTTGCGAAGGACTAAGAATATGTTCATGGTCTATGGCGGTGGTGAACTGAAACTGGAAGGCTACACTGATTCTAGTTTCCAGTGTGACGTGGATGATTCGAAATCAACCTCTGGATTTGTATTCATGCTCAATGGTGGTGCTGTCTCTTGGAAGAGTTCCAAGCAAGACACCATCGCGGATTCAACCACTGAGGCTGAGTACATCGCAGCATCAGCTGCTGCTAAGGAGGCCGTTTGGATAAGGAATTTCGTCCAAGAGTTGGGCGTCATTCCTAATGGAGTTGGTCCGTATGGCATTCTTTACTTTCATTGTGTGTATGATGCAATTGCGTTGACTAAAGACCTAGAATGCACTAAAGCGTATGTTAGATGTGATAGTGGGTATGACGGCTATCATGAAACACATATAATAGTCGCTGTGTATTCTGAACATGTTCCTAGTCGATTGGGCCGTCAAAATGATGATAAGGCCGCCCGAGTTCGAGACTAGTATCTGCGATGCGAAATACCATGTTTCATTGGTAGGGAACAGATTTGTATTCATGCTCAATGGTGGTGCTGTCTCTTGGAAGAGTTCCAAGAAAGACACCATCGCGGATTCAACCACTGAGGCTGAGTACATCGCAGCATCAGCTGCTGCTAAGGAGGCCGTTTGGATAAGGAATTTCGTCCAAGAGTTGGGCGTCATTCCTAATGGAGTTGGTCCAGTCCCGGTGTACTGCGACAACACGGGTGTCGTTGCGCAAGCAAAGGAGCTCAGGTCTCACCAAAGATCCAAACACATACTGAGGAAATACCACATAATCTGGGATATTGTGGCTAGAGGTGACATAGCAGTTGAGAGAGTCGCCTCTGCAGACAACGTTGCTGATCCACTTACGAAGCCCTTGCCTGGACCGTTGTTTGAAAAACATCGCGAAACAATGGGACTGCGTCTGATGAGTGGTTGGCTTTAGGGCAAGTGGGAGATTGTTAGAGTAGATGCCCAACTAGCCAACTTGTGACGTATGTGTTTATAGACTCTTGTATATGACAATCTTTATATATGATATTCGCATTTATTCATATGGCATTCTTTACTTTCATTGTGTGTATGATGCAATTGCGTTGAGTAAAGACCTAGAATGCACTAAAGCGTATGTTAGATGTGATAGTGGGTACGACGGCTATCATGAAACACATCTAATAGTCGCTGTGTATTCTGAACATGTTCCTAGTCGATTGGGCCGTCAAAATGAGGATAAGGCCGCCCGAGTTCGAGACTAGTATCTGCGATGCGAAGTACCATGTTTCATTGGTAGGGAACATTGTGATGTTCTGAGCATGCAGATAGATAGTGACCTGGTGATCTATCGAACTACCCTCCTTCGGACTTTCCAAGTGGTTACCATTTGTCGAGTGGATAAGTCCGAGGTCTTGGTTGTACTGATTAGTCCTCACGACTCGAAACTTCATTGAGACTCTACATGATAGGCGTCTCACTTTGACCCGTTTTCCGACTCACTTGGGGTCATAAGGCGTCGGGATTGGGTGAGACCCCGATGTATGTAGGAGTCGATGCATCGTTGTCGAGGATTCACCGCTCGCAGACATGCGTGGATATCCTATGCTATCTGAGGGGATAATAGTATATAAATCTCTGGCCAGAGTACTAGAAGTGTTTTAGGTAAATGTGTTTACCTAGTTACACTCGCGATGTCACTATTCGATCTCCAAGATGTATGCATAGCTATCGGATCTATAGCGACTCTCGATTTACCAATGGTCGTTGATCTGATCGGGATATGTGGATTGAAAGGACCGTACTGTACGCTAACCACGACCAACTGGTTCTTGCAGGCACTATCAGTGATACCTAGGGGATCATGGGGAGATGTTGCTAGACGCTCATTTTGCACTGGGGTTCTGAAAAATGGTTTTTCAGATCATAGTGTTCAGTTTCGGAAACTGAGTCGATCGGTCCGATCTGATCGGCGATCGGAGTTACGATGAAGTCGCGGTGATGGGGATGAACCGAATGTTCATCCGTTGGACCCGGGCCCGTTGGGCCGGTCCAAGTCCTTCACTTAGTCTATTTAATTAAGACTAGACTTCATAATCAAAACTTAATGCTTGTAACCCTAACCCTAAGAAAAACACGCCGCCCCTTCCTCTCATAAGCCGCCGCCGATCGTCGCCGCCGCCGCCGCCGTCGCTTCTCTCGTCGGAAAATTGTTTCTGGCCAACTCGACGAGGAGAATCCGTCCGCACAGATCTCGTCAGGCCTTATAGTGCAGGCTGACGAAGGAATCCCGTCTCCGATCGTGGACCTGATTGACGATATCTACCGCCGCCTACCGTGAAGTGCCGTTTTCTTTACGAAACCGGTCGGAGCCAGGCACGAGTTGCCAGCAAGGTAGTCACCTTAACACCCTATGATTGTCATAGTATGTTATTTGTTTTATCGTATTGATCGTCTCCCGGTATCGATTTTTCGTTCTTCCGCTGCCCCGCCGGGAGGCGTGATCCGGATCCCAACAACACCTTGAGTTCTCTCAACTCCGTAGGCGCCAAACGATACGGGGCACGAGAAATCTGAGCTGTGCCAGGCACCAGCTCTATGTTGAAGTCAATCTCTCGCCTCGTAGGAAAACCAAGAATCTCCTCCGGGAACACATCGGGAAAATGTCGCACCACGGGAACGTCACTGAGCTGCACACGAGAAGAAGAAGAAGCATCCAAAGAATAGATCATGAATCCAGCATTCCCTAAGGACAACAAACTAAACATCTCCATCGCTGAGACTAACGGGATCTTCGATCGAGAATCCTGGTCGTAGAAGTCCCACTTTTCGCCAGACAAAGGCCTAAAACGAACAATCCCATTGAAACAATCCACGGAGGCCCTATAGTTGGATAACACGTCCATCCCAACAATGCAGTCGAAATCCCACAACATCAGATGGATCAAATTCGCTACCAACACATGCACTCCAAATCTCAAAACGCCATCTAACAAAACCTCCTGGGAAAACAGGCTCACACCGCCAGGGGTAGAAACAGAAACAGAATCGCGCAAAGGAACGATATGCGCCTGCTCCATAGTCATGACGTTGGCCTGAGCATGCTGGGTACAGAATAGAATGGCTGAGACGACTGTCCGAACCGCGACGGACCAGGCTGCTGGAACGGCCTGAACTGAGTCTCACCAATCCTGGGCTGCTGAAACTGAGGGGAACGACCCCTAGACTGTCCTCCTCGACCCTGAAGCGGGGCTGCGGCTGGCTGCGATCCAGCTGACGGACACACCCTAGCAAAATGTCCATACTGACCACAAATATTGCAAGAGCCCTGCGCACCGACACACTGGGTAGAGGGATGCTTTACTCCACAATAAAAATAGAACTCAGCCCGAGAACCACTGCTACTCGAGCTACCTGAACCAGACGATCCAGAACCAGACTTCTTCTTGAACTGTTGACCGCGGGGTCAAAACCTCTGACGGCCAGACTGCTGTGCCACCTGAGGCTGCTGCTGCTGCTGGGGCTGATGGGCTGACTGTGATGCCTGAGAAGACTGCACTTCCTGACCATCAGGACGACCACCTTGCGCCACCTGCTGCCTATGAGCACGATGACTCCGCAAACCCTCCTCAATATCGATTGCACTGTCAACTGCTTCAGCATAAGTCTTGGGTTTGCTTGTCAACACCATCTGATACAGTTCCTCGTTTAAACCCTCTAAGAATCTGGTCCTATTGGCCCTCTCCCGGCCAAAAACATGAGGGACGTACGTCAACAAAGAAGAAAACATCCGAGCGTACTCACGGACAGACATCGAGCCCTGCTCCAAATGATCAAAATCCCGCTCACGGGCATTCACGTACGACTCAGGAACATACTCCTGCCTAAAAGTCTCGCAAAAGCTGTCCCAAGTAATCCCAACTCCGGTCTCCAACAAAGTACTAGAAGCACCTCGCCACCAGCGCTCTGCACCCTTTCTAAGCTGTAGGGTCACCAAACTCAAACGAAGCTCGCCGTCATACTGGACACGATCGAATAGACCAGTGATGTTCCAAAGCCACGAATCTGCATCCTCGCTCGACTCGTCGCCATTGAAAACCTGAGGATTCATCCTCTGAAACCTCGCTATCACAACGTCCATCCTCTCTACAGGGGTCGGCAAAACCTCAACCTCATCCTCCTCATCACGGCTACTACGAGTACGACTACGAGCACTACGCCGATCCTCATTTTGTCCCTCCGACTCCTGAAACTGCCCCTACCTATAGCTCTACGTCTAGGCGGCATCTACGAAGGCACTAAACAGGATAAGGCAACAGAGAAAAGATTCAACATAAATATCACAACAATATGCAGCACATCATCACATAGGTCAAGCACATGCAACACACGACATTGTGCCTAGACTCAAGTGTGATCAAAGAACTTGAGCTTATCCCAGCTTAAGCTCTGATACCAAGAATGTCAGGCCTCGTGCTCACAACAGAGTAAAACCACACAACACAAGTGGAAGCTACTAAAAAGCGGGTAAAATTATTGCTTTTGTTCTGACGGATTAAAACAATATAATTTAAAGTACGACAATACTCAAAATAGATATCCCAGTTTAACAAAACCACCACAACAAACGGTACAGCATAAACATGTATCAAACACTTGGTAACAACCACAAGATACAACAAAAGCACAGGGCATCCCCTTGCTAACCGTACTAATACATATAGATATGCTATACGCCACTGGGATACTCTAACCACCTCCTGGGGCACCTCCAGCTGGGTAAAAACCACGACCAGCTATCACTGTTTTTATCCATGCCAAACCTCATGCTGTAACAAGCTCAACCCGTACCTTAATTCTGTGCAACGATTACCACAATACAGGCCCGAGAAATCTGATTCCAACACCTGCTAAACACATGCACAACAGATCTCAGGAATTACACATAAAGTCACGGCCAACTACCAAAGCTCACGGCTGGGAGTCATACACTCCAACCAGCAATCATCCTACTCAACAACTCAACAGGAAGCTCAATAACAAAGCTCTAATGTAATACCTTATCTCTAAATCGAAGGGCTACCTGCACAGCAAACACACGGCCGAAGGAAGAACTTCGCGATCTTACTTCCAGATAACAACAGCCTTTGAGAATGGTATAGGATGAAAGAGATTCTCAAGAGGAGTCCAAAGCTACCTCGAACGTCCAAAATGGTGACCAGAAACGACGGGAATTCACCGGAGAAACTCACGGTGAACAGTGTTCTAGGGTTCGAAGCGAAGAACAACAATCGGGAGAAAATATCGCTAAGTATGGAATCTGATAATCCAGTCGAAGACCAAGTCTTATAATATATATATACACTTCACACCAGCTGACAGCAGCAAGAGCGGATTCCACCGACAAAACCAGTTGACACTAACGATGTTCCCAAATCAGTAGCTAGATAAACCAACAGCTGGTGAATTAAATCCACCGATAAATTTCAGCTGTTGCACTGTTCCAAAAACCAACGGCTGGTCACTAACCCAACGGCTGAATAAGTGCTACAACAGATTCCTACTGCTGGACACTAAAATTTCCAACAGCTGAAAAACCCAACGGCTGATCAAACACCACGTGAAATCTTCCGACAACTGATGTCCAACGAAAACCAACAGCTGGTCCAAGCGCTCCACTCCAAAATGACGACGTTTCCACCTCGTGCTACAGGAACGCTGACCCGCGTTGACGTCTGCTCTCAGCGATCCAACCAGGCGACACACATGCGAACAGATCCCTCGCTGCTGATACCCAAAACGCTGCATTTCAACTAACTAAAACGGTGTCGCACCAACTAATATAAACGCTGTCGTTTTATAATCAACGCAAAACACAACAAGGCAACGTCTGAAATTCTAAAACGCTAACAGACTTCAGCTAAACGACGGCGTATTGATCTCCCGCGATACCAAATACACACTGCTACCATATTTCACCAAATCGATCATCTTTCACCACAAAATCAGATTTCTCCTCCAAAACTCAAAAATACTAAAACTTCCAGAATTGTTTTAAATGTGAAATATGACCCGAAAATGCAACCGAAACCTTCAAATTTGAATCTGAACATCCAGAAATCCTTAAAAACCGATTAATCCAACAATTAATCTTTTATTAATTTCAGGTCTCACAGTCGTGATGCTGCAGCACTAGTTCCATGGTCAAATCTGTTTATTCCACGCTAGCGATACGATTTTTTAGTCAAATATGTTTCACACCTAACCACTGTTTCTACAGTTAAAAATCTATTTCCCGCCTAGCTATATCATTCCAGAAGCCAAATCTGTTTTCACGCTAGCACTACTATTCCTATAGTCACATCTGTTTCACGCTAGAAGTACTGTTCACCTAGTCAAATCTGATTCTCACATCTGTTTCACGCTAGCAATACTATTCACCTAGTCAAATCTGATTCTCACATCTGTTTCACGCTAGCGACACTATTCCCATAGCCAAAACTGTTTTCAATGATTGAGATCTGTTTCGTACCCGAGTACTGTTTTGTTAAGCCAAATTTGTTCCCACGTCAGCGATATATCTCTCGTAGCCAAATCTATTGCTCAGTGAAATTTTAATGAGAAATGAGATTTTAAAGGACGTGAACCCCAATGATTTCCGATCCAGTTCGATCAAATGATTGTTTAAAGGAAGTAATGTTCAGTTTTAAAGGATTTATGGCATAGATAACAGACGGTTACCACGAAAGGGTGAGCTAGCTGTCGAAGGAATCCGTTGCCCTTTCATATTGTTAACTGAATTCAGATGTAGCTTGATCAAGCGCCCACGGACCTAAGGAGAGCTTCTAAGCCATAAGTCACACGAAATATAGATGAGATCTGGGTTGCTTTCCCAAATCTGATTTTCACGAAAGGAAATTATGTTTTAACTGACTTACTTTAAACTACGATTAATTTAAGTTATGTATGTGTCTGCCTGCGCTAAGTGCTCTTCGTTATCCTCAGTTTTTTTTCTTGCTGAGCCCCTAGGCTCATTAGCTTTTATGGTGCAGGTGAGGCGGGAGCTGAAACAGCTGTGGTGTATGTGTTTATCGAAGGTCGGCGTTTCCATGTCACTGTTATTGTTATTGTTGTTTTTGATCTTTTGTCAAAACTATATTATGATCCATTACAACAATAGTGAATTCATATAGAGTTCCAGTAGTTGTAATATCGCATTTTGCAGCTTGTACCAAATCTGTTATTCAAATATGCTTTCGCTATGTGCTAATTGGTGCCAATTACTTGTATATCAGTTCAGTAAGGGAATACAGCTTACGACCTTTCACCTTTAGCCCCTTTGTTTTCTCTTCTTTAATACATTTAACTCCAATCCTAGGTGACATGCAATATGCAAATGCAATACTATTACATAAACTTTAAGTTTTACATGTTTTCGGTCTTCAACATCTTTGATCATCATCTCAACCATTTTCAAAATTATCCTCCCACTAAGTCTAATATTTACATTTAAGTATCCATGACAAATAGGGTTACATTTTAATGGGGTGGGAACGGGCCATAAACCAGGCCCACTTAGATATGATTTCAATAATAGGGGCTGAGCCCCGGCTGCCGCACGCGTGCATCATGTGTCCGGCAGGCGTGCAACAAGAGTCCGGCAAGCGTGCAGCACGCGTCTGCCCAGGTGTGCAGGACACTCCCGCAATGGTGTGTGCACCGTGTGCGGGACGCTCCGGCAACTGTGGCACGTACCGTCCATGCAGAACGTGTGGTACGAACCCGCAACGTTCACCCGAGAAATGTGGGACAGTCCCGCAATGTCCGCCCAAGAAATGCGGGACGGTTTCGCAACGCCCGGTCGGGAATTGCAGGACAGTTCTGCAATATATGGCCGGGAAATGCGGGACAGTCCCGCAACGTTCTCGCGACGGCGGCGTAGTGGCGATCCGTCGAAAATGTTTTTTTTTTAAAATTTGAGATTTTGATGCAATTCGGGCAGAATACTGTATTGACAGATCCGTGCTGAAGCTCCGATACCACTGTTGGCGTAGCGGCGTATTCAGATCCTACTCCCGGAGCACAGCGGAATAATTTAAAATTTTTGAGCCCGGGAACGGTCAATACACCTAAACAATAATCTAAACATTCATAGGATGTTAAGAATATTACCTTGCTAGCGTCAAGGAACCTGGCTCCGACCAGTTCCACTAGGGAATTTGCACTTCAACTGTTGAACAGCTACGGCCTCCTAATCAGGTCAATGACCGGAATCTCAATTCCTTCGTTGGTTTGCACTAGAAAACCAACGAAAATTTCACGAACGGAATCTCCTCGCCAAGATGGTCAGAACACCTCTTGATGGCGTATGGCATCGGGCGGCGGGCGGCGACGACAATGGTGGCGCGGTGACAACGCGGCAAAGGGGAGGAGGAGATGGGAATGAAAAATATAACTGAAGGGAGAGCACTCAATCCAACTTGGAGAGTTGTTCACAACTTTTGGTGTGAGTAAAATGAATACCCCAGGGCCCATATTTATAGATTTTCCATGGGCTTAAACAAGGTTAATGGGCTTGGATCTGGCCCAGGCCCAGTGAACATTGGTTTCAAGTCCATCGTCGTGGCTTCATCATAATCCCGATCGACGATCAGATTGGACTGATCTACATAGTTTACAAAACTGAACACTATGATGTGAAAACAATTTTTCAGACCACCTAATCAAAAATAACAGTTAGGCCCCTATCATCTTTAAGGATAGTCATACTAGTCCAAGCTTAAGGAAATCACATTTCCACCCCCAATTAAGTTTAGGAAGTACACTTCCATCCTTTCTCCTACAATGCTCAACAAATTGAGCATAATTTCCGTACGAAAATTGTGAAACCAGTACTTGTATGACCCTAAATGGTTCAGGGATACAACTAGCCCTGGGCTCACAACCTTTGTGACTTCGAAAACATATTTTCGGACTTACCCATTGGATCATGGTAAAGAATCTAGCAACATCACCCCATGATCCCCTAGGTATCACTGATAGTGCCAGCAAGAACCAGTTGATCATGGTTAGCGTACAGTACGGTCCTTTTAACTCAAATATCCTGATCAGATCAATGACTATTGGTAAATCGAGAGTCGCTAGAGATCCGATAGCCATGTATACATCTTGGAGATCAAATAGTGACATCGAATATGTTACTAGGTAAACCCATTTACCTAAAAAACATCTAGTACTCTGGCCAGAGATTTTTCACACATTATCTCCTCAAATAGCATATGATATCCATGCACAAGTGTCAGGCCTCATGCAAAATCACAGAGTTTAACCAGCAAACAATAGCGGAAGCATTCAATATAGTGGCTAAATTTTTCGCTTTTGGCCTGACTGATAAAAATATAATATAAAATACTGCAATACTCAAAATATCCCAGTTTACAAAGAATACACATGGCTAAAAGCCACAGTACAACAGTACAACATGCATCAAGCACCAATCAACAACACTACCACTGAATACAATAAAGCACAGGGCATCCCACGGCTAACAGTACTTATACATATATGCTATATGCTAACTGGCACACTCTAACCACCTACTGGGGTGCCTCCAGCTGGGTCAACTCCACGACCAGTAGAGTAACCTGGAAAACCTGAACAATACACACAGGAAAAAAAACACCACCCCCAGAGGGACACGGGGTCAAACCCCACTACGGGGAGAAGCATAAAACAACAAACGGAAAGCAACAGGTAATATGCAAACGCTATGCATGAACATCTGAGTATAAACAAAAGGCTACAACCAATGGCAGGGAGCCAGAATCTCGAAGGCAACTCAAAGCTGATCAAAGACAGATACAACTTATTAACGGTGGCCACGAGGTGTGTGAGTATATGGGAGCTACCCACTCGTCTCAACACACGGCACTAGATTCAAAACACAGCTCAACCTACTGTTTCCCAACTCATGAGGTGTGGGAGCTACCCTCTCCACTCATAGTGGCTAACAGATCCCAGCAGGGAGATGAGGGTGACGGGAGTTACACGCTCGGCCTCTAAACAAGCATCCCGGTACGCACAGATCAAGATAACAAGGCACGGATTAGACAGATCTGAGATCTATATGACAAATGCATGTATGCAACAGATAAAATGTCCAACACAGAACATATACAACGATGCAAGGCATACACAGCAGCAAGCATAATAACCCATGATCAATCCAAAGCTGTAAAACAAGCTCACATCAGTACCTCAAGTCTTCTGAGCTACAATTACCATAAGACAATCCCGAGCAACACAGATCTCAGACCTACTAAGCCAAACATAGATACTAGCTCAGGGACAGTAGCACAGAAACTACGAATTGGGAGCTACGAGCTCAACCAAATATGTCCTACCATTCTAACACAACAGAAGGCTCTAAACGAAGCACAAGGTAGGATCTTAACAATTACCCAACGAGCTAACTGAAAGGCAGAAGCAAATCCGACGCTTATGCTAACAGACTACAGAAGGGAGATATATTCGCAACCTCTCCAAGATTGGCGCAAGCTTCCAAAAGCTGTACCAAAGAAGCGTCTTTGCAAGAGGAGTCCAGTGCTACCACTCTTACTTCAATCGGAGCTGCCTATCGCCGGCAATCGGAGAAGATCAGGTTCGGTGAACAGTAGCTAGGGTATCGTGACAGGATTCTCTATCAGGAAATATATCTAAGTGTCGAAGCTGAATAATAAAGAACGAAGGCAAAGTATTCTATTTAAAAGGTCAAATCTCCTCAAATCTGAAGAACAGAACCCACCGACACTTAAGCCTCAAAACTGATTTTCCACTCGGATTTGAATCTCACATCAGATCTGGCTCTACGCCGAAACAGATCCTAACTTATCCAAACGGAGTCGCACAGAGTCCACTCTCGCATCTGGACACATCACCCGCTACTCCAATCTGAAATGCCAAACAACATCGCATCGTAACACTCAGATCCTACCGAAATATGAAGACCAACACTACTCAAATCTGAGTCTCGCCCGCTAAACCAAAACGCTGTCGTTCCCACTAATCCAAACGACGTAGTTTAGCTACTCGCCACTGCAATCATGCTGGCTTACTCACATCTGCTTAGCGATACCAGATTTCATCACCACAACTGAGCGCAATCACCCAACGCTGACCAACACTCACATTTGAACAGTTTCTGTGAGACCTGAAATTGTAATACAGATTAATTGTTGGATTAAAGAGGACCAACAATTTAGAAGACCAACACTGGTCAGAAATCACATTTTTAGAACAATTTTGGAAATTTTGGAATTTTCGAGTTTGAAATCTGGTTTTGTGAGAAATCTGAATTGTTGGTGAAATCTGTTCATTTCATGAGAAATCTGTTCGGATTTTGTGAAATCTGGACGTTTGGTGTTGCAGCGCGTTTTGTAGCGAGCGAGATCAATACGCCGTCGTTTTCGTGAGATCTGGATGTCGCAAAGTAGCTGAGATCTGTTACGCTTGTGTATAGAAGTTTGTGCAGCGCGTTTTTATCGTAGACGCTTGTACGTCGTCGTTTAGGAGAGATCTGGTATTGCGTTAGCGCTAGGATCTTATTTAGAGATCTGCCCCACGTGTTTTTGTATTGAGGGTGAAACGATGTCGTTTAGATAAGTTTCTACGGCGTCGTTTGGTGAATGCTTGAGGGAGAGATCTGTTTCGCGAGTTTATCATTCGAGAGATCAAATTTTAGCGAGCAGCTTTTAGCGTTTTGTATTTCAGATTTCTCCAGCGTTTGTGTTTAGCGTTCCAGACTTCACCATGGTGCTGTGTGACGTCGTTTTAGCGTTTGCTCTATTTCCAGCTTTTAGCGCTTTTATTTTTCAGATCCCTCCGTTGTTTTGGATTTTGAGCGTTGTTAGCGCATGCGTTGGATTGATGTGGAATCTGTTGTTCGCTGTGTTGCGTTCAGAAGTCTTGAAAGATGTTTTGTCAGTGGGCATTTTATTCAGACTTCTCGTGTGTATATATTGGGAGCTTTGGCCTTCAATTATTTGATCAGATCCTATACTTAGTAAATTTTCTCTCAACCTTCGTTCTTCGCTTCTAAACCTCGGTACTGTTCATCGTGAACTTCTCCGGCGAATTCCCTTCGATTCCAGCCACTGTTTTTCACGTTTGAGGTAGCGTTGGACTCCTCTCGACAAGCTCTTTCATTCCTTACCCATTTTGGAGGCTGTCGTTGGCTGGAGCAAAAGCACGAAGCTGCTGTTTCGTTCGTGTGTTTGTGCGTGCAGGTAGCCTTTTTGGTTTAGCCTTGTAATCTTGTTCCTAGCCTTGTTTTAAGCTTCCTGTTAAGTTGTATGGGTAGGATTGAACGCTGGTTTTAGTGTATAGATTCTGGCCGTGAGTTGTTGTGTTTGGCCGTGAGTTTTGGTTGTGTATTCCCTGATATCTTGCGTGTGGTTTTAGCAGGTTTCAACCAGTTTTCTCGAGGCTTGAATTGTGGTAATTGTTGCACGAATCAGGTAAGGGTTGAGCTTGTAAAATCAGCGTGTTTATGGCTTGGATAAAATGGCTGGTTGCTGAATTGTTTCTACCCTGGTTGTAGATGCTGGCCGAGAGTTATGCCTTGTATAATTTCCTGGTGTAATTGCTGTTGTGCATATGATTATGCTTGTTGATTGTCCAGCATGTTGCATACACTCATCGGCATGTTATTTCATTTCAGCCATTGCAACCATTGTTTCGTTGTTGTTGCTCTGTTTTCTTACAAGGATGCGAGGGTGAGCGGGGATACCGCACTCTCATCTCCCTGCTGGGTTTGTTAGCCTCTATGCGCCGAGTGGTTAACTACCACAGTTCATAGGTTGGGCAACGATAGGTCGAGTTGTTTGATGCATCTGGTATTCGGGTGTGGTGTCAAGGCGAGTGGCTCATTACCACACTTTGAACACACCCCGTGGCCACTGTTGTTGCAGATTCCGTTGTTCTGTGCATTGAGTTCTTTGGCTCCCTTCCTTTGTTGTAGCCTTAGTTTGTTGTTCCTGGTCTCATGCATAGTATCTGCATTATATTCTTGCTGTTTACTACTGTTATAGTTGCTCTCCGTACTGGGGTTTGACCCCATGTCCCTCTGGGGCTTTGTTTTCCTTGCCTGTTTTGTTGTTCAGGTTATCCAACTGGTCGTGGAGCTGACCCAGCTAAAGATTCCCCAAGAGGTGGTTAGAGTATCCCAGTAGCGTATAGCATATATATATGTATCTGTACAGTTAGCTAGGGGATGCCCTGTGCTTTTGTTGTAATCTGTTATATTCGGTTGTGGTTGTTACCAGGTATCTGATACATTTTATTCTGTATTTTTTGTCGTGGTCTTGTAGCCTTTGTTTTGTTGGTTTTGTTGTTAAACTGGGATTACTTTGAGTATCGTACTATTTAAATTATATTGTTTTAAACCGTCAGGCCAAAAGCAAAAATTTTACCCACTTTTTAGTAGCTTACGCTTGTTTTTGCGTGTTTTATCTCTGTTGTGATCACGAGGCCTGACATTTTTGGTATCAGAGCTTAAGCTGGGATAAGCTCGATTTCTTTGATCACACTTGAGTCTAGGCACAGTGTCGTGTGTTGCATGTGCTTGATCTGTGTGATTACGTGCTGCTTATTGTTGTGATATCTTTGTTGTTCTCGTTCTGTGTTGCTTATCCTATTGAGTGTATTCGTAGATTCCGCCTAGACGTCGTGGTAGAGGTAGGGGGCAGTTTGAGGAATCGGCAGGATATAACGAGGATCGGCGTAGTGCTCCTAGTCGTACTCGTAGTGGGCATGATGAGGAGGAGGAAGTTGGTGACTTGCCTACCCCTATGGAGAGGATGGACGTTGTGATAGCGAGGTTTCAGAGGATAAACCCTCAGGTCTTCAATGGCGACGAGTCGAGCGAGGATGCAGATTCGTGGCTTCGGAACAGAACTGGTCTTTTCGATCGTGTCCAGTATGACAACGAGATTCATTTGAGTTTGGTGACCCTTCAGCTCATAAAGGGTGCAGAGCGCTGGTGGCGAGGTGCTTCTAGTACTTTGTTGGAGACTGGCATTGGGATTACTTGGGACAACTTTTGCGAGACTTTTAGGCAGGAGTATGTTCCTGAGTCTTATGTGAATGCCCGTGAGCGGGAGTTTGATCATCTGGAGCAGGGCTTGATGTCTGTTTGTGAGTATGCTAGGAGGTTTTTTTCTTTGTTGGCATACGTTCCGCACGTTTCTGGCCGGGAGATTGCCAAGAGGACCAGATTCTTAGAGGGTTTGAATGAGGAACTGTACCAGATGGTGCTGACAAGCAAACCCAAGACTTATGCTTAAGCAGTTGATAATGCTATCGATATTGAGGAGGGTTTGAGGAGTCTTCGTGCTCGTAGGCAGCAGGTAGCGCAGGGTGGTCGTCCTGATATTCATGGAGCACAGTCTTCGCATTCCTCCCAGTCAGCACATCAGCCCCAGAAGCAGCAACAGCTGAAGGTGGCACAACAGTCTGGCCATCAGAGGTTTCGACCCCCGGTCAACAGTTCAAGAAGAAGTCTGGTTCTGGATCGTCTGGTTCAGGTAGCTCGAGTAGCAGTGGTTCTCGGGCTGAGTTCTGTGGTTTTTGTTGTGGCAAGAATCCTTCTACCCTATGTGTTGGAGTGCAGGGCTCTTGCAACATTTGCGGTCAGTATGGGAATTTTGCTAGGGTGTGTCCGTCTGTGGGATCGCAGCAAGCCGCAGCCTCGTCTCAGGGTCGTGGAGGACAGTCTAGGGGTCGTTACCCTCAGTTTCAGCCGCCCAGGATTGGTGAGACTCCGTTCAGGCCGTTTCAGCAGCCTGGTCCATCGCTATTCGGATAGTCGTCTCAGCCGTTTTATTCTGGACCTCAGCATGCTCAGGCCAACATCATGACTAGGGAGCAGGCAGAGGAGACACCGAGTCGGATGATTGCAGGTACTTTTCTTGTTTTCGATTTTTCTGCACGTGTGTTGTTTGACACCGGTGCATCGCATTCTTTCATCTATTATTCTTTTGTTATCGATCATGGTTTGCATACCATTCCTTTGTGCGATGTCGTTTCTGTTTCTAACCCTGGCGGTGTGAGCCTGTTTTCCCAGGAGGTTTTGTTAGATGGCGTGTTGCGGTTTGGAGAGCATGTGTTGGTAGCGAATCTGATTTGTCTGATGTTGTGGGATTTCGATTGTATTGTTGGGATGGACGTGATGTCCAACTATAGGGCCTCCGTGGATTGATTCCATGGGATTGTTCGTTTTAGGCCTTTGTCTGGAGAGAAGTGGGACTTCTACGGCCAGGATTCTCGATCGAAGATCCCGTTAGTCTCAGCGATGGAGATGTTTAGTTTGTTGTCCTTAGGGAATGCTGGCTTCGTGATCTACGCTTTGGATGCATATTCTTCTTCTCGTGTCCAGCTCAGTGACGTTCCCGTGGCGCGACATTTTTCCGATGTGTTCCCGAAGGAGATTCCTGGTTTTCCTCCGAGGCGAGAGATTGACTTCAGCATTGAGCTGGTGCCTGGCACAGCTCCGATTTCTCGTGCCCCGTATTGTTTGGCGCCTGTGGAGTTGAGAGAACTCAAGGTGCAGTTGGACGATTTGCTGGAGAAAGGTTTCATTCGACCTTGTATGTCGCCGTGGGGAGCGTCCATTTTGTTTGTGAAGAAGAAGGATGGCTCAATGCGGATGTGCATTGATTTCCGCCAGCTGAGTAAGAGACCGTTAAGAACAAGTACCCTTTACCCAGGATCGATGATCTGTTTGATCAGCTGCAAGGTTCTGCGGTGTATTCGAAGATTGAGTTGCGTTCTGGGTACCATCAGCTGAGAGTAAGAGATCAAGATGTCGCAAAGTATGCTTTTCTTACGAGGTACGGACACTTTGAGTTCTTGGTTATGCCGTTTTGGTTGACCAACGCGCCTGCAGTATTTATGGATCTGATGAACCGGGTCTTCAGAGAATTCATAGATCAGTTTGTGATAGTGTTCATTGACGACATCTTGGTATATTCTAAGACTCCTTTGGAGCAAAAGGAGCACCTGAGAATTGTCCTTCAGACGTAGAGAGACCAGCAGCTGTATGCTAAATTCTCCAAGTGCGAGTTTTTGCTGGATCGCGTCGTTTTCTTGGGTCATGTTATTTCCACCGAGGGGATTTCTGTGGATCCCAGTAAGGTTGATGCTGTTATGAACTGGGAACGTCACAGGATTGTGTCGGAGATTCGCAGTTTCTTGGGTCTGGCTGGCTATTATCGTCGTTTCATCAAAGGATTTTCTAGCATAGCAAAGCCGATGACTCAATTGACTCAGAAGGACAAGCGGTTTGTGTGGACTGAGAAATGTGAGAACGCGTTTCAATTGCTCAAGGAGAAACTGACTACTGCACCTGTGTTGGCTCTGCCGTCCGGATCAGGTGGTTTTGTTGTTTGTTCTGACGCTTCGCTCAATGGATTGGGCTGTGTTTTGATGCAGAATGGTCGAGTCATTGCGTATGCCTCGCGGCAGTTGAAACCGCATGAGACTCGTTATCCCATCCATGATTTGGAGCTAGCAGCCGTGGTCTTTGCATTGAAGATCTGGCGTCATTACCTGTATGGCGAGCAAATTGTGGTGTACTCGGACCACAAAAGTTTGCAGTATCTATTTTCGCAGCCTGACTTGAATATGAGACAACGTCGTTGGATGGAGCTGCTAAAGGACTTTGATTGCGAGATCAAGTATCAGCCTGGGAAATCGAACTTAGTGGCCGATTCTTTGAGCAGGAAGGCTAGTGAGATGCTTGCTTCGTTGTATATCTCTAAGGATCAGGAGAATCTTAATACTACTGGTTGGAGATTCTACCCGGCTGAAGATTGTGTCGTGGTTTCTTCTCTCCAAGTGGAGCCACAAATTGTTTCGACTATTCGAGCAGCTCAAAGGACTGAACCTTCCATCCACGAGTTGAAGTTGAAGGTCAGGGCTGGAGAACTTGAAGATTATTTAGTTTCTTCTGATGGTTGCTTGAGGTTTCGTGGCAGGCTGGTTGTGCCTAACCTCATTGATTTTAAGGAGGAGATCCTTTGGGAAGCGCACTGCAGTAGACATAGTGTTCATCCTGGTGCACGGAAAATGTACCATGCGTTGAAGCCGCACTTTTGGTGGGCTGGACTGAAGAGCGACGTTGCTGGTTTTGTCGCTCGTTGTTTGAACTGTCAGATGATAAAGGCCGAAAGGATGAGACCTGGTGGTCTGTTGCAGAGTTTGGAAGTGCCCCAATGGAATTGGGAGCACATAGCTATGGATTTCGTGACGCATCTGCCTCGTACCAGCAGAGGATGCAATGCTATTTGGGTGGTTATCGACCTATTGTCGAAGTCTGCACATTTTATTCCATACGGTATGACCTTTTCTCTGAAGAAAATGGCGAAACTGTATGTCGATTTCGTGGTTAGACTTCACGGTGTGCCTGTTTCGATCGTCTCAGACCGAGTTCCAAGGTTTACTTCCAGGTTTTGGAAGAGTTTGCAAGAATCTTTGGGTACCAGATTGGCTATGAGTACCGCGTATCACCCCCAGACAGATGGCCAATCTGAGCGAACTTTCCAGACGTTGGAGGATATGTTACGAGCTGTTGTGTTGGATTTCGGAGGTAGCTGGAAAGACGCGTTGTCTTTGGTGGAGTTTTCCTACAATAACAGCTATCAAGTGACGATTGGAATGGCGCCGTTTGAGGCTTTGTAGGGCAGGAAGTACAGATCGCCAATGTGTTGGGAAGAAGTGGGGGAGAAGCAGCTATCTGCCCCAGATTTTGTGTAGCAAATGAAGGATCATGTTGATATAATTCGACAGCGGATGAAAGCTGCCCAGGATCGCCAAGCCATTTATGCGAATAAGAGGCGTCGACCTCTAGATTTTCAGGTTGGTGATCAGGTGTTTGTCAAAGCTTCTCCATTTCGCAGTGTTACTTGCTCAGTTATCTTGAACTCTTGGCCATGTGTTAGGCGAATTTCTGTTTTGTTAACCTGTTGTTGAGTTGTATTTTCAAAGTTGTCGTTTGATTTCGGGGACGAAATCCTTTTTAGCGGGGGAGAAATGTGAGACCTGATATTGTAATAAAGATTAATTGTTGGATTAATCGGTTTTTGAGGAATTCTGGGTGTTCGGAATTCTTTTTGGAGGTTTTGTCTGCATTTTCGGGTCAGAAATCACATTTAGAACAATTTTGGAAATTTTGGAATTTTCGAGTTTGAAATCTGGTTTTGCGAGAAATATAAATTGTTGGTGAAATCTGTTCGTTTCGTGGGAAATATGTTTGGATTTTGTGAAATCTGGACGTTTGGTGTTGCAGCGCGTTTTGTAGCGAGCGAGATCAATACGCCGTCGTTTTCGTGAGATCTGGATGTCGCGAAGTAGCTGAGATCTGTTACGCTTATGTATAGAAGTTTGCGCAGCGTGTTTTTATCGGAGACGCTTGTACGTCGTCGTTTAAGAGAGACATGGTATTGCGTTAGCGATAGGATCTGATTTAGAGATCTGCCCCGCTTGTTTTTGTATTGAGGGTGAAACGATATCGTTTAGATAAGTTGCTACGACGTCGTTTGGTGAACGCTTGAGGGAGAGATCTGTTTCACGAGTTTAGCGTTCGAGAGATCAGATTTTAGCGAGCAGCTTTTAGCATTTTGTATTTCAGATTTCTCCAGCGTTTGTGTTTATCGTTCCAGACTTCACCATGGTGCTGTGCGACGTCGTTTTAGCGTTTGCTCTATTTCCAGCTTTCAGCGCTTTTAGTTTTCAGATCCCTCCGTTGTTTTGGCTTTTGAGCGTTGTTAGCGCATGCGTTGGATTGATGTGGAATCTGTTGTTCGTTGTGTTGCGTTCAGAAGTCTTGAAAGCTGTTTCTGTCGGTGGGCATTTTATTCAGACTTGTCGTGTGTGTATATATTGGAAGCTTTGGCCTTCAATTATTTGATCAGATCCTATACTTAGTAAATTTTCTCTCAACCTTCGTTCTTCACTTCTAACCCTCGGGTACTGTTCACCGTGAACTTCTCCGGCGATTTCCCTTCAATTCCGGACACTGTTTTTCACGTTTGAGGTAGCGTTGGACTCCTCTCGACAAGATCTTTCATTCCTTATCCATTTTGGAGGCTGTCGTTGGTTGGAGAAAAAGCACAAAGCTGCTGTTTCATTCGTGTGTTTGTGCGTGCAGGTAGCCTTTTTGGTTTAGCCTTGTAATCTTGTTCCTAGCCTTGTTTTAAACTTCCTGTTAAGTTGTATGGGTAGGATTGAACGCTGATTTTAGTGTATAGATTCTGGCCGTGAGTTGTTGTGTTTGGCCGTGAGTTTTGGTTGTGTATTCCCTGATATCTTGCGTGTGGTTTTAGCAGGTTTAAACCAGTTTTCTCGAGGCTTGAATTGTGGTAATTGTTGCACGAATCAGGTACGGGTTGAGCTTGTAAAATCAGCGTGTTTATGGCTTGGATAAAATGGCTGGTTGCTGAATTGTTTCTGCCCTGGTTGTTGATGCTGGCCGAGAGTTATGCCTTGTATAATTGCCTGGTGTAATTCCTGTTGTGCATATGATTATGCTTGTTGATTGTCCAGCATGTTGCATACACTCATCGGCATGTTATTTCATTTCAGCTATTGCAGCCATTGTTTCGTTGTTGTTGCTCTGTTTTCTTACCAGGATGCGAGGGCGAGCGGCGATACTGCACTCTCATCTCCCTGCTGGGTTTGTTAGCCCCTATACGTCGAGTGGTTAACTACCACAGTTCATAGGTTGGGCAACGGCAGGTCGAGCTGTTTGATGCATCTGGTATTCGGGTGTGGTGTCAAGGCGAGTGGCTCATTACCACACTTTGAACACACCCCGTGGCCACTGTTGTTGCAGATTCCGTTGAGCTGTGCATTGAGTTCTTTGGCTCCCTTACTTGGTTGTAGCCTTCGGTTGTTGTTCCTGGTCTCATGCATAGCATCTGCATTTTATTCTTGCTGTTTACTGCTATTTTATAGTTGCTCTCCATACTGGGGTTTGACCCAATGTCCCTCTGGGGCTTGGTTGTTTTCCTTGCCTGTTTTGTTGTTCAGGTTATCCAGCTGGTCGTGGAGCTGACCCAGCTAGAGGTGCCCCAATAGGTGGTTAGAGTATCCCGGTAGCGTATAGCATATATATATGTATCAGTACAGTTAGCCAGGGTATGCCCTGTGCTTTTGTTGTAGTCTGTTATATTCAGTTGTGGTTGTTACCAGGTATCTGATACATGTTATGCTGTATTGTTTGTCGTGGGCTTGTAGCCTTTGTTTTGTTGGTTTTGTTGTTAAACTGGGATTACTTTGAGTATCGTACTATTTTAAATTATATTGTTTTAAACCGTCAGGCCAAAAGCAAAAATTTTACCCGCTTTTTAGTAGCTTCCGCTTGTGTTTGCGTGTTTTATCTCTGTTGTGAGCACGAGGCCTGACATTTTCCGTGGAAATTCTCCAACTCTCAAGATCTGTTTCAAGGACTTATATGGACCCGACAACAAAACCAAGCATACCAATTCAAAGCTGGCTCATCCCAGATCTGTTCAAGACAAATCTGTTCTATACTAAACCCGATTAATTAACACAATTAATCTTTCTACCTTTCGGGTCTCACATCTCTCCTCCACTAAAACAGGATTTCGTCCTCGAAATCGAACAACAACTCTAGATCAAGAGTTAAAAATAACTGGGAAAACAACCATAAACAAACATCTACCAGGAAACGACAAGAAACCAACTAACTACTGGAATCTGATACAGCGCTTACCCGAACATATGCGGCCACTCACGCTGCATATTCTCTTCAAGTTCCCACGTATCTTCCTCTCTACCATGTTTGCTCCGCTGAACCATCACCAAAGGAATGGGCTTATTCCTCGGCTGTTTCTCTTTTCTATCCAAGATCTGCAAGGGATATTCCACAAAACTCAAAGTCCGATAAAGCTCCACCTCATCAGTTCTCAACACATGCGACGGATCTGGCTCATACTTCCTCAACATAGACACATGAAACATATCATGTAAGGAGGACAAATCTGGTGGCAACAACAACCGATATGCCGAAGGGCCAATCCTTTCTAAGATCTCATATGGTCCAACATAACGAGGAGCTAATTTTCCCTTGAGAACAAATATCATAACATTGCAAAAAGGAGAAACCTTCAGGAAAACCAGATCACCAACCTGAAATTCCAAAGGCCTATTCCACTTGTTCGCATAAGTGGCTTGGCGATCCTGTGCAGCTTTCATCCATTGGCGAATCAGATCTAGTTGATCTCTCATCTGCTGCACAAATTCTGGAGAATACAGCTGCTTCTACCCTACTTCTACCCAACATACGAGCGATCTACACTTCTTGCCATACAAAGCTTCAAAAGGGGCCATACCAATTGTGACCTGATAGCTGTTATTATAAAACTCAACCAAGGACAACGATCTTGCCAGCTACCACTAAAATCCATCACAACAGCTCTCAATATATCCTCTAAAATCTGGATAGTTCTCTCAGATTGGCCATCTGTCTGGGATGATACGCTGTACTCATAGCCAATCTAGTACCCAAAGCTATTTGCAAACTCTTCCAAAACCTGGAAGTAAACCTCGGATCACGATCTGAAACAACAGAAACCGGCACACCATGCAAACGCACCACAAAATCTATGTACAGCTTCGCCATATTCTTCAAATAATACATCATGCTATAGGGAATGAAGTTAGCAGACTTCAACAACCTATCAATAACAACCCACATAGCATCACAACCTCTGCTGGAACGAGGCAAATGGGTCACAAAATCCATTGCTATGTGCTCCCAATTCCATTGGGGCACTTAAAAACTCTGCAACAAACCACCAGGTCTCATCCTTTCAGCCTTGACTTGTTGACAATTCAGACAACGGGCTACAAAATCTGCAACATCACTCTTCAAACCTGACCACCAGTAATGCTGCTTCAAGGCATGATACATCTTCCTTGCACCAGGATGGACACTATGTCTACTACAGTGCGCTTCTCTTAAAATCTCTTCCTTCAGATCTACCATATTGGGCACAACCAATCTGCCATGAAACCTCAAACAACCATCAGATGAGACAGTATAGTCTTCCAGCTGTCCAGATCTCACCTTCAGCTTCAACACATGGATAGGTGGATCGGTCCTCTCAGCTGCTCTAATGCTCACAACAATTTGTGTCTCAACTTGGAAAGAAGACACCACAACATAATCCTCACCTGGGTAAAACCGCAAACCAGTAGTGCTTAGATGCTCATGGACCTTCGAAATCTGCAACGAATCCAGCATCGCCACTTGGGCCTTTCTTCTCAATGCATCAGCAACTAAATTCATCTTCCCAAGCTGATATTGGATCTCACAGTCAAAATCCTTAAGCAACTCAATCCATCTACGCTGTCTCATGTTCAAATCTGACTGAGAAAAGTGATACTGCAGGCTCTTGTGGTCTGTATACACCAAAAACTGCTCGCCATACAGATAATTGCGCCAAATCTTCAAGGCAAAGACCACTGCTGCCAACTCCAAATGATGAACTGGGTAACGAGTCTCATGTGGTTTCAACTGACGAGAGGCATACGCAATGACTCGACCATGTTGCATCAACACACAACCCAATTCATTCAAAGAAGCATCTGCACAAACAACAAAACTACCTGGACGACACGGCAAGGCTAACACAGGCGCAGAAGTTAGCTTCTCTTTGAGCAACAGAAAACTGTTTTCACACTGTTTAGTCCAAACAAACCTCTTGTCCTTCTGAGTCAATTGCGTCATAGGCTTAGCTATACTAGAGAATCCCTCTATAAAACTCCTATAATAGCCAGCCAAACTCAAGGGACTACGAATCTCACCAACATTCTTGGGGCTCTCTTAGTTAACAACAGCCTCTACCTTATTGGGATCCACAGAAATAACTACAGCTGAAATTACATGACCCAGAAACACAACTCTATCCAACCAAAATTCGCACTTGGAGAATTTAGCATACAGCTACGAGTCTCGAAGCGTCTGAAGAACCAACTTCAAATGCTCTTTGTGCTGCATTGGAGTCTTAGAGTACACCAAAATGTCATCGATAAACACAATCACAAACTGATCGATGAACTCTCTAAAGACTCGATTCATCAGGTCCATGAAAATTGCGGGGGCATTCGTCAAACCAAAAGGCATAACTAAAAACTCATAATGCCCGTACCTCGTACGAAAAGCAGTTTTCACAACATCTTGCTCTCAAATGCACAACTGATGATACCCCAAACGCAGATCGATCTTGGAAAATACAGCCGAACCCTGAAGATTATCAAAAAAGTCATCGATACTCGGAAAATGGTATTTATTCTTCACTGTCGCCTTATTCAACTGTCTAAAATCGATGCACATCCTCATCGACCCGTCCTTCTTCTTTACAAACAAGATAGGTGCTCCCCACGGGGACATACTCGGTCTAATGAATCCATTCTCCAACAAGTCGCTAAGCTGAACCTTAAGCTCTCACAACTCAGCAGGCGCTAAACGATACGGAGCTCAAGAGATTGGAGCTGTACCAGGTACCAACTCAATGCTGAAGTCTATCTCCCTCCTCGGAGGAAAACAAGGAATCTCCTCCAGAAACACATCAGGGAAATTGCACAAAACGGGAACATCACTAAGCTCTACGCGCGAAGAAGAAGACGCATCCAAAGCATAGGTCATAAATCCAGCATTATCCAACGACAACAGGCTAAACATCTCCATCACAGAGACTAAAATAATCTTCAACTGGGAATCATGGCCATAGAAATTCCACTTCTCCCCAGACTGGGGCCTAAAACGCACAACGCCATGGAAACATACCACAGTGGCCTTATAACTAGACAACACGTCCATACCAACTATGCAATCGAAATCCCACATCACTAGCCTGATCGGGTTGGCTAGCAACACATTCTCACCAAACATTAGAATGCCGTTCAACAAAATCTCTTGGGAGTACAGGCTCGCACCGGCAGGAGTCGCAACAGACACAACATAACATAAAACAGTGGTATGAAAACCATGCTCAACCACAAATGAATCAAAAATAAACGAATGTGATGCTCCTGTATCAAACAAAACACGTGCTGGAAAATCGAAAAAAACAAGTACTTTCGATCACTCCTCCTCCAGGCGTGCCTTCTGCTTGCTACCTTGTCATGGCATTCACCTGGGCAAACTGAGGTCCTGAAAACTGGGGCTGGGAAGACTTTACAAACCGCCAAGTACCAGGCTGCTGAAAAGCCCAAAACTGAGGCTCTACCAACCTCTGCTGCGGAGCAGGAAAAGAACGACCTCTAGATGATCCACCTCGACCCTCCGGTGGGGCGGCGGTATGCTGCGATCCAGACAAAGGACACACTCTCGCAAAGTGTCTATACTGTCCACAAACGTTACACGAACCTTTCACTCCTACAAACTGCACTGTAGGATGCCTTCCTCCACACTGGCCACAAAACTCCACCCTGGAACTACTACCGCTGCTAGAAATACCCGAGCCAGAAGAACTAGAACCTGACTTCTTCTTGAACTGACGACCACGAGGCCTAAACCTATGGTGTCCAGACTGTTGGGCTACCTGCTGCTGGGGTGGCTAAGATGACTGCACAGACTGGGTAGGTTGCACCCCGGGAACCATGGGACGGTTACCTTGCACCACTTGAGGCTTAACACGAGACCTACGGTTCTGCAGTCCCTCCCAAATATCCAAAGAATACAACTCTTAATTAAGCCCCTCCAAGAACTTGTCCTCTTCGCCCGCTCTCGGCCAGAAACATGTGGAACATACGCAAGAAGAGAAGAAAATCTCCGGGCATACTCTACCACGGACATAGTTCCCTGCACCAGGTTATCAAACTCATGCTCCCTGGCATTCACAATGGATTCCGGAACGTACTCCTGATGAAAGACAGTACAAAAGCTGTTCCACGTAATCCCTACACCTGTCTCCTCAAGAGTCCTTGAAGCGCCTCTCCACCAACGCTCGGCACCTCTCCTCAATTGAAACGTAGCCAGACTCAACCTACGCTCATCATCATACCTGACATGGTCGAACAACCCGGTAATGTGCTGCAACCAGGACTCCGCATCGGAACTAGGCTCATTACCGTTAATCATCCGCTGAAACCTCGCCATCACAAGTTCCATCTCGTCCACACGGGATGCCAGCTCATCTACCTTAATCTCAACCTGTCTATCACGTCCACGACGAGGAACACTATGCTGCACTTCCTCGTTCTGACCCTTGGATTCTTCCTGAAACAGCCCTCTACCTCTACCCCTACGTCTAGGCGGCATCTACAAAGGCATTAAGAGGGTAAGATCACATAGCAACAAATATATCACATACCAAATAATCAACATTGTCACACACATGCAACAAACAACATTGTGCCTAGACTCAAGTGTGATAAAAGAAATCGAGCTTATTCCAGCTTAAGCTTTGATACCAAAAATGTCAGGCCTCGTGCACAATCACATAGTTTAACCACGTAAACAATAGCGGAACCATTCAAAATAGTGGCTAAATTTTTCGCTTTTGGCCTAACTGATAAAAATATAATTTAAAATAATGCAATACTCAAAATATCCCAGTTTACAAAGAATACACACGGCTAAAAGCCACAGTACAACAGTACAACATGAATCAAGCACCAATCAACAACACTACCACTGAATACAATAAAGCACAGGGCATCCCCCGGATAACAGTACTGATACATATATGCTATACGCTAACTGGGACACTCTAACCACCTCCTGGGGCGCCTCCAACTGGGTCAACTCCACGACCCACAGAGTAACCTGGAAAACCTGAACAATACACACAGGAAAACAAACACCAGACCCAGAGGGATATGGGGTCAAACCCCAGTACGGAGAGCAGCATAAAACAGCAAACGTAAAGAAACAGGTAATATGCAAATGCTATGCATGAACAACTGAGTACAAACAGAAGGCTACAACCAATGGCAGGGAGCCAGAATCTCGAAGGCAACTCAAAGCTGATCAAAGACAGATACAACTGAATAACGGTGGACACGGTGTGTGTGAGTATATGGGAGGTAACCACTCGTCTAAACACACAGCACCAGTGCAAAACACAGCTCAACCTGCTGTTGCCCAACTCATGAGGTGTGTGAGCTACCCACTCCGCTCATAGTGGCTAACAGATCCCAGCAGGATGATGAGGGTGACGGGAGTTACCCGATCGGCCTCTAAACAAGCATCCGGGTACGCACAGATCAAGATAACAAGGCACGACTTAGACAGATCTATAGGGAATGAAGTGAGCAGACTTCGACAACCTATCAATGGGTCACAAAATCCATTGCTATGTGCTCTCAATTCCATCGCGGCACTTCCAAACTCTGCAACAAAGCACCAGGTCTCATCCTTTTAGCCTTGACTTGCTAACAATTCAGAGAACGGGCTACAAAATCTGCAACATCACTCTTCAAACCTGCCCACCAGTAATGCTGCTTCAAGGCATGATACATCTTCCTTGAACCAGGATGGACACTATGTCTACAGAGTGCGCTTCTCTTAAGATCTCTTCCTTCAGATCAACCAGATTTTCCACAACCAATATGCCACGAAACATCAAACAACCATCAGATGAGACAGAATAGTCTTCCAACTATCCAGATCTCACATTCAGCTTCAACTCATGGATAGATGGATCGGTCCTCTGAGCTGCTCTAATGCTCACAACAATTTGTGGCTCAACTTGGAAAGAAGACACCACAACATAATCCTCACCTGGGTAAAACTGCCAACCAGTAGCGCTTAGATGCTCATGGACCTTCGAAATCTGCAACGAAGCCAGCATCGCCACTTGAGCCTTTCTGCTCAATGCATCAGCAACTACATTCATCTTCCCAGGCTGATATTGGATCTCATCGTCAAAATCCTTAAGCAGCTCCATCCATGTACGCTGTCTCATGTTCAAATATGACTGAGAAAAGAGATACTGCAGGCTCTTGTGGTCTGAATACACCACAAACTGCTTGCCATACAGATAATGGCGCCAAATCTTCAAGGCAAAGACCACTGCTGCCAACTCCAAATCATGAACTGGGTAACGAGTCTCATGCAGTTTCAACTGACGAGAGGCATACACAATGACTCGACCATGTTGCATCAACACACAACCCAATCCATTCAAAGAAGAATCTGCACAAAAAACAAACCACCTGGACCACACGGCAAGGCTAACACAACCTTCGAAATCTGCAACGAAGCCAGCATCGCCACTTGAGCCTTTCTGCTCAATGCATCAGCAACTACATTCATCTTCCCAGGCTGATATTGGATCTCATCGTCAAAATCCTTAAGCAGCTCCATCCATCTACGCTGTCTCATGTTCAAATATGACTGAGAAAAGAGATACTGCACGCTCTTGTGGTCTGAATACACCACAAACTGCTTGCCATACAGATAATGGCGCCAAATCTCCAAGGCAAAGACCACTGCTGCCAACTCCAAATCATGAACTGGTTAACGAGTCTCATGCGGTTTCAACTGACGAGAGGCATACACAATGACTCGACCATGTTGCATCAACACACAACCCAATCCATTCAAAGAAGCATCTGCACAAAAAACAAAACCACCTGGACCACACGGCAAGGCTAACACAGGCGCAGAAGTTAGCTTCTATTTTAGCAACAGAAAACAGTTTTCACACTGTTCAGTCCAAACAAACCTCTTGTACTTCTGAGTCAAATGCGTCATAGGCTTAGCTATACTATAGAATCCCTCTATAAAACGCCTATAATAGCCAGCCAAACCCAAGAAACTACGAATCTCGGCAACATTCTTGGGGCGCTCCCAGTTAACAACAGCCTCTACCTTACTGGGATCCACAGAAATACATGCAGCTGAAATTACATGACCCAGAAACACAACTCTATCCAACCAAAATTTGCACTTGGAGAATTTAGCATACAGCTGCGAGTCTCGAAGCGTCTGAAGAACCAACTTCAAATGCTCTTTGTGCTGCATTGGAGTCTTAGAGTACACCAAAATGTCATCGACAAACAAAATCACAAACTGATCGATGAACTCTCTAAAGACTCGATTCATCAGGTCCATGAAAATTGCGGGGACATTCGTCAAACCAAAAGGCATAACTAAAAACTCATAATGCCCGTACCTCGTACGAAAAGCAGTTTATGCAACATCTTGCTCTTGAATGAGCAACTGATGGTACCTTGAACGCAGATCGATCATGGAAAACACAGTCGAACTGTCAGGCCCCGTGCTAATCAACAAAGATTACCGCACAATTAAGCACATAATCACGGAAGCGTAAAACAGGGCTTAAAAATTTTCGAAATAATTTGGGCCTGAACTCAAATCATCATTCAAAATATCAATATCAAAATACGAGTTAAATCAAACTCATACGCAAAACAGTATCAAATATCAAATCATATACAGATCCACAATACATAAAAGCACAGGGCATCCCCTGGTTCAATACATAATACAATAATAAATTGGGACTCAAGGAAATGGGGATCAACCAGCTGGCAATACACTCGGTCTAGCTTGGTTACCTGTAGATCCTGCAAATGGATAACACAGACCCAAACAACACAAAAGCAGGAAAAGAAATACGAGTTCAAGCCTCAGTACGAAGAGCCATCTAAAAACAGCAAGTCATGCAACATGCTATAAATCAAGTTATGAAATGCATGAGGTTGTCAAAGGAATCAGTCATCAAGGCCAGTTAATCATCTGGCAAAATCAACTAAGGCGAGCCTCTAACCACGCACAGCCAAGCAGCCGATGGAATCATCGGTCCGTGATATTCCGGCCCGTCAGCCATCACAGCTCGGTGGTATTCCGATACGAAAACTCCGTCAGTCACCACTCCGATGATAGCGTTGGACTTTTCGGGCACGAAACATCTGTCGTCCAGTCACAACGTGGCTCTCAATCAGGAGTTTAATCAATCAATCTGGCTCAAGATGTATGCATGAATTCCATTCAATAATCAATTCTAAATGCATACAATAACAATACGTGAAAACAGAACATCAATAAACCAAATCAGGTAAAATATGTTCACGTAATTCAGCCATCAATTCAACATAGAATTCATAACACGAATAAAACTATGTCCACGCTCAAAGCTGTTAGAGCCTCTCAATTCGTACTTCTAATAGCTTAAATCTACCTCAATAGATTTCTCAAGGCACGGAAAAACTCAACCTGCACAAATCTGCCCCTCGCTGGTCACGCCCAACACAGCAGGCACTTTCTGGAAACTGAAATCTGTACAAGGCATCTAATATTTTAGCTCAAATCTGATCCTCTACACAAAATTTCCTACGGCTAAGAACCTAACTCTGGTTCTACCTCTAAACAAAGTACTAGCAGCTAATACTAAGCTTAGAACAGCAGGAAATTCTTACCCAAAATCTAAAGAGAGCTGAAGAAGTCTCGGGTTTCACTTGGAGAAGATAATCGAACAACACTTCTACCTCACGATCCTCTCCAAGGTCGAACTACAGCCACAAATGGGTAGCAATCGAAAGAGCAACTCAAGGAGAATCCAGCGCCACCAATATCGTTCAAAACAACGGCTGGAATCGACAGAAATCTAGGGAAGAAATGTTCGGGTGAACAGTAGCTATCGAGGGTTTGAAGATGGAGATAAGAAATATCGGGTGGAAAATGCTCTAAGTGTCGCTCAACACTTATATATATAAATTTCCATACAACAACTGTTGTTCCCCTAAATCAGACGTCAGGTAATGCTACAATAGAAATCTTACAACTGAATCCACGTTTCTTCTCAAAGGGAACAGTCGACACCAACAGACGTTGCACTTCAATTACAAAACCTCAAACGACGCCGTACCAACTAATCAAAACGACGCCGCAGCGCTCCAACAGCTGAGAACAAATCTCTCTTGCAACGACAAACAGCTGAGCAACTAACTAACTCAAACGACGTCGTAGAGGGACACGTCACCATCGTTGTAAACAGCTGATCAAACCAACGCCTGGTCATATCAACGCATAAGATCCCTCTCCAGCTGATGACCAACACAACCAACAGCTGGCACAAAGCATTACAACCAAAACGATGTCGTTCCAACTTATTCAAACGACGTAGTTTCGATACCCGCTAAGAAACACGCTAGAGAAACCAACAGCTGGTTCCTGTTCACACTCACTGCTGAGTTGACTAGCGTTGACATCTGAATACGCCACTACTGAAATACCAACAGCTGAATGCTCATGCAACTTACTGCTGAATTCCTCACGTAATAGCTCACAACTGATCACGCTACTACTGAAATACCAACAGCTGAATTGTCCGCAAGCCTTCGCATAAAAACGCTGCTGGCTTTACTTCTCCCAACGATAAACCTTACTGCTAAAACACTACTGGGATCATTTCTCGCTAGCAAAATGCAACTGCTGAACTCCAATTCCAGAAGTCTGAACTTCACAAACCAAACTTCACTACAATTCCTCAAAATCTGAAATTCGAAATCCCTAAAATCTCGTGACAAATCCTAAGCAAAACTGATTAATCACTATTCGAATTTCTCAATCCTCACACGAACCCTGAAGCTGATCAAAAAAGTCATCGATCCTCGGCAAAGGGTACCTATTCTTCACTGTCGCCTTATTCAACTGTCTAAAGTTGATGCACATCCTCATCGACTCGTCCTTCTTCTTTACAAACAAGATAGGCGCTCCCAACGGGGACATACTCGGTCTAATGAATCCCTTCTCCAACAAGTCGCTAAACTGAACCTTAAGCTCTCTCAACTGAGCAGGCTCTAAACGATACGGATCTCGAGAGATTGGAGCTGTACTAGGTACCAACTCAATGCTGAAGTCTATCTCCCTCCTCGGAGGAAAACAAGGAATCTCCTCTAGAAACACATCAAGGAAATTGCGCACAACGGGAACATCACTAAGCTCTACGCGCGAAGAAGAAGACGCATCCAAAGCATAGATCATAAATCCAGCATTCTGCAACGACAACAGGCTAAACATCTCCATCGCAGAGACTAAACGAATCTTCGACTGGAATCATGGCCAGAGAAATTCCACTTCTCCCCAGACTGGGGCCTAAAACGCACAATGCCATGGAAACATACCACAGTGGCCTTATAACTAGACAACACGTCCATACCCACTATGCAATCGAAATCCCACATCAATAGCCTGATCAGGTTGGTTAGCAACACATTCACACCAAACCTAAGAATGCCGTTCAACAAAATCTTTTGGGAGTAGAGGCTCGCGCCGGCAGGAGTCGCAACAGACACAACATCACATAAAACAGTGGTACGCAAACCATGCTCAACCACAAATGAATCAGCAATAAAAGAATGTGACGCTCATGTATCAAACAACACACGTGTAGGAAAATAGAAAACAAAACAAGTACCTGCGATCACTCCTCCTCCAGGCGTGCCTTCTGCTTGCTCCCTCATCATGGCATTCACCTGGGAAAACTGAGGTCCTGAACTGGGGCTGGGAAGACTGTCCAAACCGCCATGGACCAGGCTGCTGAAATGGCCAAAACTGAGGCTCTCCCAACCTCTGCTTGGGAGCAGGAAAAGAACGACCTCTAGACGATCCACCTCGACCCTACGGTGGGGCGGAGGTATGCTGCGATCCAGACAAAGGACACACTCTCGCAAGGTGTCCATACTATCCACAAACGTTACACGAACCTTTCACTCCTACACACTGCGATGTAGGATGCCTTCCTCCACACTGGCCACAAAACTCCACCCTGGAACTACTACCACTGCTAGAACTACCCGAGCCAGAAGAACTAGAACCTGACTTCTTCTTGAACTGACGACCACGAGGCCTAAACCTATGGTGTCCAGACTGTTGGGCTACCTGCTGCTGGGGTGGCTGAGATGACTGCACAGACTGGGTAGGTTGCACCCCCGAAACCATGGGACGATTACCTTGCATCACTTGAGTCCTAACACGAGATCTACGGTTCTGCAGTACCTCCTCAATATCCATAACCTTGTCCACCGCATCCGCATAACTCGTCGATGAACCCGCCAATACCAAAGAATACAACTCTTCTTTAAGCCCCTCCAAGAACTTATTCCTCTTCGCCCGCTCTCGGCCAGAAACATGAGGAACATACGCAAGAGGAGAAGATAACCTCCGGGCATACTCTCCCACGGACATAGTTCCCAGCACCAGGTTATCAAACTCACACTCCCTGGCATTCACAATGGATTCCGGAACGTACTCCCGACGAAAGGCAGTACAAAAGCTGTTCCACGTAATACCTACACCTGTCTCCTCAAGATTCCTTGAAGCGCCTCTCCACCAACGCTCGGAACCTCTCCTACACTGAAACGTAGCCAGACTCAACCTACGCTCATCATCATACCTCACACGGTCGAACAACCCGGTAATGTGCTGCAACCAGGACTCCACATCGGAACTAGGCTCATCACCGTTAAATGTCTGAGGGTTCATCCGGTGAAATCTCGCCATCACAAGTTCCATCTCGTCCACACGGGCTGCCAACTCCTCAAGATTCCTTGAAGCGCCTCTCCACCAACGCTCGGAACCTCTCCTACACTGAAACGTAGCCAGACTCAACCTACGCTCATCATCATACCTCACACGGTCGAACAACCCGGTAATGTGCTGCAACCAGGACTCCACATCGGAACTAGGCTCATCACCGTTAAATGTCTGAGGGTTCATCCGGTGAAATCTCGCCATCACAAGTTCCATCTCGTCCACACGGGCTGCCAACTCATCTACCTCAATCTCAACCTATCTATCACATCCACGACGAGGAACACTACGCTGCACTTCCTCGTTCTGACCCTTGGATTCTTCCTGAAACTGCCCTATACCTCTACCCCTATGTCTCGGCGGCATCTACGAAGGCACTAAGAGGGTAAGATCACATAGCAACAAATATATCACATAGCAAATAAGCCACATAGTCAAGCACATGCAGCAAACAACACTGTGCCTAGACTCAAGTGTGATCAAAGAATTGAGCTTATCCCATCTTAAGCTCTGATACCAAAAATGTCAGGCCTCGTGCACAATCACAGAGTTTAACCACGCAAACAATAGCGGAAGCATTCAAAATAGTGGCTAAATTTTTCGCTTTTGGCCTGACTGATAAAAATATAATTTAAAATACTCCAATACTCAAAATATCCCAGTTTACAAAGGATACACACGGCTAAAAGCCACAGTACAATGGTACAACAAGCATCAAAACCAATCAACACCACTACCACTGAATACGATAAAGCATAGGGAATCCCTCGGCTAACAGTACTGATACATGTATGCTATACGCTAACTGGGACACTCTAACCACCTCATGGGGTGCCTCCAGCTGGGTAAACTCCATGACCAGCAGAGTAACCTGGAAAACCTGAACAATACCCACAGGCAAACAAACACCAGCCCCAGAGGGACACGGGGTCAAACCCCAGTATGGAGAACAGCATAAAACAGCAAACAAAAAGCAATAGGTAATATGGAAATTCTATGCATGAAGAGCTGAGTACAAACACAAGGCTACAACCAATGGCAGGGAGCCAGAATCTCGAAGGAAACTCAAAGCTGATCAAAGACAGATGCAACTGAATAACGGTGGCCACGGGGTGTGTGAGTATATGGGAGCTACCCACTCGTATCAACACACGGCACCAGGTGCAGACAGATGCAACTGAATAACGGTGGCCACGGGGTGTGTGAGTATATGGGAGCTACCCACTCGTATCAACACACGGCACCAGGTGCAGAACACAGCACAACCTGCTGTTGCCCGACTCATGAGGTGTGGGAGCTACCCACTCCGCTCATAGTGGCTAACAGATCCAAGCAGGGAGATGAGGGTGACGGGAGTTACCCGCTCGGCTTCTAAACAAGAATCCTGGTACGCACAGATCAAGATAACAAGGCATGGCTTAGATAGATCTGAGCTCAATATGACAAATGCGTGTATGCAATAGATAAAGTGTCCAACACAGAACATATACAACGATGCAAGGAATACATAGCAGCAAGCATAATCACCCATCCTCAATCCAAAGCTGTAAAACAAGCTCACATCCGTACCTCAAGTCTTCTGAGCTACAATTACAACAATACAGTCCCGAGCAACACAGATCTCACACCTGCTAAGCCAAACACAGATACTAGCTCAGGGATAGTTGCATAGAAACTATGAATTGGGAGCTACGAGCTCAATAAAATCTGTCCTACCCTTCTAACACAACAGAAGGCTGAAAACGAAGCACAAGGTATGATCTTAACACTTACCCAACGAGCTACCTAAAAGGCAGAAGCAAATCTGACTCTTATGCTAATAGACTACAGAAGGGAGATTTCTACGCAACCTCTCCAAGCTTGGCGCACGCCTCCAAAAGCTGTACCAACGAAGCGTCTTAGCAAGAGGAGTCCAGCGCTACCACTCTTACTTCAATCGGAGCTGCCTACCACCGGCAATCAGAGAAGATAAGGTTCGATGAACTGTAGCTAGGGTATCGCGACAGGATTCGCTATCGGGAAATATATCTAAGTGTCGAAGCTGAATAATAAAGAACGAAGGCAAAGACCTCTATTTTAAAGGTCAAATCTTCTCAAATCTGAAGAACATAACCCACCGACACTTAAGCCTCAAAACTGATTTCTCACTCGGATCTGAATCTCACATAATATCTGGCTCTATGCGAAAATAGATCCTAACTTATCCAAACGGCGTCGCACAGAGTCCATTCTCGCATCTGGACACGCAACCCGCTACTCCAATCTAAAATGCCAAACAGCATCGCATCGTAACACTCAGATCCTACCGAAATCTGACCAACACTACTCAAATCTGAGTCTCGCCCGCTAAACAAAAACGTTGTCGTTCCGACTAATCCAAACGACGTAGTTTAGCTACTCGCCACAGCAATCACGCTGGCGTTCTCACATCTGCTTACCGATACCAGATTTCATCACCACAACTGAGCGCGATCACCCAACGATGACCAACACTCACATCTGAATAGTTCCCATGGATATTCTCCAACTCTCAAGATCTGTTCCAAGGACTTATACTGACCCGACAACAAAACCAAGCATACCAACTCAAAGCATCTGTTCAAGCCAAATCTGGTCTATACAAAACCCGATTAATTAACTCAATTAATCTTTCTAACTTTAGGGTCTCACAACAAGGGTGAGTGGTGAATCATCGAAAATGAAGCATCGACTCCTACATGCATCGGGACCTCACCCAATCTGTTAGATAAAATTTATTAGTTTTGGTGATAACAAAATTAAGACAAGTGCTGAATTCAAAATTACTTCTGGACAATCAGCCGTTGCAGTTAACAGCTTCGCATATTCAGATGCAAGTACTCAGCTATCAGACTGCTTTTCAGATGTTAGTTATTGAGTAGAAGAATTCAGATAATCGGATTGAGTTTTTTCAGTTTTTAGCTATCAGATCTTGATATTCGGAATTGATTCAGATGTTGAGGTGAAGAACTTAGGTATTGTGTTATTATTTAAGATATGATATCATTTCAGATTTTGAGTACAGTTATTTTGATATCAGTTATGATTTATTCAGATGTCAGAATATATGATTAACGGGGCAAGTATTTCAGTGATTGAAGTATTTCAGCTGTTGGTTACCATTCAGCTATTGGATATCTCAGATGTTGAAGCTTTCAGTCATTACAATGAGATGTTACAAAATATTCAGCAGTTGGGTATCCACTTCAGAAGAGAGTGTATTCAGCAGTTGGGTATCTATTTCAGTAGTGAGTATTTTCAGACGTTGGCTACAGTTGCTTTTGACTCAATTGTGACTACTTAGGAACTATTCAGACTATGGATTACATGAGTAACGAAGCTAGTATTTCAGCTGTCACAACATTCAGCTTTTGATATATTCAGCTGTGACAGCTATTCACTGATGAAATAGTCGTCCTCTTCAAGAAAGAAATAACAGTATTAAAGGGAAAACTTTCAGGGGCAAACGACGAATCTATTCAAGCGCTATCAATGTTTATATTGGAAAGAATCAATGGTAAAGATTGAATCGTACAATTGCCTGGAATTAAGGGAACACTGTCAGTGCTATTTTGGGTAAATAGTACGCAGTATACAGAGGACGTTATACGGTGTTTGCACAAGTATGGAGATACGACAATTTGGCTCTGACGAAGTGCAATTTACCTCGAGTGGAGCAGAATATGCGATGGTCATATATTCAAAAAGGGATTTTGTTTCCTTGGCTTGTGGACGAAGGGTATAAATAGCTGGATTTTGAATTGAAGAAGCTCTCTCTTCGTCTCGCCTTCACTATGTTATTCAACGTTTCCATTACTCTCGAGCTTTTCATCAATCTACACTATCTTTCAAAAGCTCACACAAGTTTTTGGAAAGCCTATATTGCAGAAACTGTTTAAAGTCCAGTAACTCATCTCGAAGAACACCATCCTTGATCTTCACAGATATTACCTTCGAGATACATCTTCTGGTTACCTTGTTTTATCGAGTCTTATTGTTAAAACAAAGAAGATTTACAGTCTCAATAGCTTTGCATTCCATTGTATCATTCATTGTTGAGTCTGTAACAAACGAGCTACACAAAGCCGTTTGATAGAAATTCTAGGTGTTGTATTCAGCAGTTACATTTGCTTGTTGTTGATTGGAGATTGCTAGGAGTTCATCTTGCGAGGCTCAGTGACTGGTTGGTTACAGAGGCTGTAAACATCAAACTCTTCAAGTGGAACCTTCCTGAAAAGGAAGAAGGGGAGACGTAGGATAATGATATCCGAACTTCCATAAACAAATCTGTTAGGACCGAAGGATCAGATCTCACCCGAGAACTAAACTAATCAATGCAAAACTGAGAGATCTAATCCAATAAAAAAGAAAGAACGAGTGATGATACTGTTAAAAATTTTGCGCTGCTATAATGAGGTGCAATACCTTGGGTTCTTGAACATTAATCGAGCACCGGAGACAGATCTGGTATGTAATAAAAACATGCGGAAAAAATCAGAACTGAATCCTAATTTTAAAACTCGATGCTCACAACAGAGTAAAATCATACAACACCTGCGGAAGCAACTAAAAAGTGGGTAAAATTTTCGCTTTGGCCTGACGGTTTAAAACAATACAATTTAAAATACAGCAATACTTAAAATAATCCAAGTTTAAAAACAACCAACAACGGTTACAACAAATAATCAAACAGCACAGAAAATGGCATCCCCTGGCTCACAGCCAGTTACAATAGCCTGGACATCACCCGGGACATCCCCCCCCCCCCAAAAGGTGATACCAGTGCATATAAATAATACACAAAACTGGGACACTCTAACTACCTCCTGGGGCACCTCCAGCTGGGTTAAACCCACGACCAGCTGTAAAACCTGGGTTCACTGAAACAATACAACAAGGAAAACAAACCAAGCCCCAGAGGGACATGGGGTCAAACCCCAGTACGGAGAGCAACTATAAACAGCAGTAAATAGCAAGAATGAAATGCAGATGCTATGCATGCAATGAGGGACAAATGCCGAAGGCTACAACCAAGGAGGGAGCCAAAGAACGCAATGCATAGCTCAACGATATCTACAATGGAATATGTGTGGCCACGGTTTGTGCAGGATATGTGGGAGCTACCCACTCGGCCCTACTCGCCCACCAATACCAGATGCATCAATCGCTCGATCTACCGTTGCCCAACCTATGAACTGTGGTAGTTAGCCACTCGGCGCATAGGGGCTAACACATCCCAGCAGGGAGATGAGAGTTCGGAATCACCGCTCGCCCTTGTTGGCGCAGCGGCTGATCCGGATCCCGCTCCCGGGGCGCAGCGGAAGATTTCAAAATTTTTCACCGGGAACGGTCAATACATGACAATAATAGCAATAAAACATCCATAGGGTGTTTTAGATTGGAACCTTGCTGGCGTCTAGGCGCCTGGCTCTGACCGATTTCACGAGGAAATCGGCACTTCAACGGTTGGCGGTTGCCGTTCTCCGAATCCGGTCCACGACTGAAATCATGATCCCTTCGTCAGTCTGCACTAAAAAACATGACGAATCTTTCACGGACAAAATCTCCTCATCGAGACGGTCGGAACAGGTCCGACGACGACGACAACGGATGGCGCAGGGCGGTGGTGCGTCGAGGCGGGCGGCGACGGGCGAGAGGGGCGGCGGCCGAGGAGTGTGGGAGAGGAGGGAGGCGGCTAGCAATATAGGGTTGTGATGGTATGTTATGCAAACCCTAGGGCACACATATATATAGACTTGTGATGGGCTTGAAGCGGCCCGATGGGCCTGGGTCAGGCCCAGTCCCGTATGAACATTCGGTTCAACTGCATCACCGTGGCTTCATCATAACTCCGATCGATGATCTGATCGGACCGATCTACACAGTTTACAAAACTGATTATTATGATGCGAAAACAATTTTTCAGACCACCTAGTCCAAAATTGCAGTTTAGCCCCTCCAAGTTTCAAGGATAGTCAAACTAGCCCAAACTTTAGGGAAATTGCATTTTGACCCCTGTTGAATTTTAGGAAGTCGCACTTCCATCCTTCCTCCTCCTATGATCAACAAATTGAGCTTAATTTCCGTACGGGAATTGAGAAACCAGTACTTGTGTGACCCTCAATGGTTCAGGGATACAGCTAGCCGTGGGCCCACAACATGTGTGACTCCGAAACCACATTTTCGGACTAGCCCATCGGATCATGGTAAAGCGCCTAGCAACATCGCCCCATGATCCCCTAGGTATCACTGATAGTGCCTGCAAAAACCAGTTGGTCATGGTTAGCGTACAGTACGGTCCTTTCAACACATATATCCCGATCAGATCAACGACCACAAAGGCGAGCGGTGAATCCTCGACAACGAAGCATCGACTCCTACATGCATCGGGACCTCACCCAATCCCGCCACCTAATGATCCCAAATGAGTCGGTAAACGGGTCAAAGTGAGGCACCTATCATGTAGAGTCTCAATGACGTTTCGAATAGTGAGGGATAATCTGTACAACCAAGACCTCGGACTTATCCACTCGACAAATGGTAACCACTTGGAAAGTCCGAACGAGGGTAGTTCGATAGACACCAGGTCACTATCCATCTGCATGCTCAGAACATCACAATGTTCCCTACCAATTAAACATGGTACTTCGCATCGCAGATACTAGTCTCAAGCTCGGGCGGCCTTATCCTCATTTTGACTGCCCAATCGACTAGGAACTAATTCAGAATACACAGTGATATGTGTTTCATGATAGCCGTCATACCCACTATCACATCTATCATACACTATGGTGCATTCTAGGTCTTTATCCAACACAATTGTTAACATTATAAAATAATGAAGATAAAGAATGCCATAAAAGAATACAAATTTCATAAATAAAGATCGTTATACAAAAAGTCAATAAAAACCCACACGCCACAAGTTGGCTATTTGGGCATCTACTCTAACAATCTCCCACTTGTCCTATAGCCAACTACTCATCAGACGCAGTCCCATTGTTTCGCGATGTTTTTCAAACAACGGTCCTGGCAAGGGCTTCGTAAGTGGATCAGCAATGTTGTCTGCAGAGGCGACTCTCTCGACTGCTATGTCACCTCTAGCCACAATATCCCGGATTATGTGGTATTTCCTCAGTATATGTTTGGATCTTTGGTGAGACCTGGGCTCCTTTTCTTGCGAAACGGCACCCATGTTGTCGCAGTACACCGGGACTGGACCAACTCCTTCAGGGATTACGCCCAACTCTTGGACGAAATTCCTTATCCAAACCGTCTCTTTTGCAGCAGCTGATGCTGCGATGTACTCAGCCTCAGTGGTTGAATCCGCGATGGTGTCTTTCTTGGAACTCTTCCAAGAGACAGCACCACCATTGAGCATGAATACAAATCCAGAGGTTGAATTCGAATCATCCACATCACATTGGAAGCTAGAATCAGTGTAGCCTTCCAATTTCAGTTCACCACCCCCATAGACCATGAACATATTCTTAGTCCTTCGTAAGTACTTAAGAATATCTTTCACGGCCTTCCAATGCATTTGGCTGGGGTTGGCTTGGTAGCGGCTCGTGACACTCAGAGCATATGCGACATGTGATCTAGTTGAGATCATGCCATACATAATACTACCTATTGCCGAGGCATATGGCACACGTGTCATACTCTCTATCTCCTCATCAGTCTTTGGACACAAAGACTTAGATAGAGTGACCCCGTGGCACATAGGTAGGTGTCCTCTCTTGGACTCTTCCATAGAGAACCTCTTAAGTATGGTATCGATGTAGGTGGCTTGGGTGAGTCCGAGCATCATTTTCGATCTATCTCTACAGATCTGTATTCCTAGAATGTAGGATGCTTCACCCATGTCCTTCATCGAGAATCTACTAGACAACCACACTTTAGTTGACTGCAACATTCCTACATCATTCCCAATGAGTAAAATGTCATCAACATAAAATACAAGGAATGTCACAGCATTTTTAACTACCTTATTATATACACATGGATCCTCGGGATTCTTGATGAAACCAAATTCCTTAATTGTTTCATCAAGTCTCAGGTTTCAACTTCTCGATGCTTGTTTGAGACCGTAGAGCGATCTCTGAAGTTTGCATACTTTATGCTCACTTCCTACAGATGTGAAACCCTTAGGCTGCGTCATATAGATCTCTTCCTGAATGTTTCAATTAAGGAACGCAGTTTTCACATCCATTTGCCATATCTCATAGTCGTACCATGCGGCTATGGGTAGTAGGATTCTAATTGACTTGAACATTGAGACTGGTGAAAAGGTTTCCTCATAGTCAACACGTTGCCTTTGAGTGTAACCTTTCGCGACCAGTCGTGCCTTGTAGGTCAGTACCTTTCCATCAGGCCCAAGTTTTCTCTTGTATATCCATTTACACCCAATAGGAACTATTCCTTCGGGAGGATTAACAAGAGTCCAAACTTGGTTTGAATGCATCGAGTAAATCTCAGATTGCATTGCTTCAAGCCACAAATTAGAATCAACATCGGAAATTGCCTCCTTGAAAGTTCTTCCATACCTAGAGTGATCATCGGTAAAGGTGATGAAGTATGTGTGACCATACTTAGTACCAATGCTAAGTGGGCCACACACATCAGTGTGGATCAAATCCAATAGGCCTTGAGCACGTTCAAGCTTGCCCATGAAGGGTTGTTTAGTCATTTTTCCCTTGAGACAAGACTCACAAGTTGGTAGGGAGTTAATGTCAGACATATCAAACATGTCACTCCTAACCAACTTGTTCTTCCTATTCAAGGAAACATGACCTAGCCTAGCGTGCCAAAGTTGTGCCGGGTTCAAGCTATCGTTTTTTCTTTTAATTGTTGTTGTATGTGTTTCCACATCGCGAGTTGGAACTTCTTTTAATTTTAAGGTGTATAGATCGTTTTCGCGTTCCTCAATTCCTATCAAACATTCGTTCTTGTATATATTGCAAATCGAATTGGCAAAATGACAAGAATATCCATCACTATCAAGCATAGAAACAGAAATAATGTTCTTTATTAATTCGGGAACAAATAAAATGTTTCTCAATAAACACTTAAAGTTTGAAGACAGAAATAAATAAACATCTCCTATAACTACAGCAGCAACCCTTGCTCATTTTCCAAGCCTCAAGTGGGTCTCACCCTCTCTAAGACGCTGGCTTCTTGTCATTATATGCAAATCATTGCAGATATGAGATCCACATCCGGTATCAAGTACCCAAGAAGTCGAATTAAGAGACATATTTATTTCAATGTAGAACAAACCTTTCGCAGTTTGCAACTGCTCGAGGTACTCATTACAGTTCCTCCTCCAGTGCCAAGGCTTGTGGCAGTGGTGGCAAACATCCTCAGATTTATTTGGCTTTGAAGTCCTTGCCTTTGGCTTCTTGGAGGGCTTTTCCTCCTTCGCAGGGGCAGAACGTTTCTTACCCTTGCGTTTGGGCCCCTTCTTCGCAGAGGAAGAAGAGCCCATAAGGAGGACGGGCTTGTCCTTCTTTATGGTCCCCTCGAACACGACAAGCATGTTCACCACCTATTCAAGGGTGGCTTCCAGCTTGTTCATGTTAAAGTTGACCACAAAGGGTTCGAATGCAGCAGGGAGAGAGAGGAGAAGCAGATTTACAGACAGCTCATGTGGAAGTGTGATATCAAAGCCCACTAGCTTCTCAATGAGCCCAATCATACGAACCCCGTGCTAGCGGACCGAAGTCCCATCGCGCATGAGGCTTGTCATGAGCTCCTTGACAGTAGTGAACCTCTCAGTCCGAGAGTTCTCCCCATACAGCTCCTTGAGATGAAGGTGTATGCCAGCAGCATACTCCGTCTTCTCAAAGCGCCGCTGCATTTTGTTGGACATCGATGCTATCACATAGCACCGTGCCTTAAGCTCGTCGTCCCACCATTTGTCCAGCTTTGCCAGTTCCTCAGGACTGGCATCGGCAGGGGCTTCCTTCGAAGGAGTCTTCTCTAGCGTGTATATAAGTTTCTCCGAAGCCAAAACAATTTTGAGGTTTCGAAGCCAATCTTGGTAGTTCAAACCAGTGAACTTGTTGCTATCCAGTATAGCAGCAAGTGGATTTTTGATTGAAGACTTAGTAATAGCAGTTTATACTAAAAAGAAAGACAGACATGCATTACAGACTATTTATGAAAAACGCTAAGACATAAAACAAGGTCCTTTAGTTTTATGAATTACCCTCCCACTAGTCTAACGATTTCACCACCCTCTAATGAAATCGAGAAAGTAGGTTTTCTTAGTGGGTACACATAGTCCAATCAAGAAATCATGGTCCCGAATATACCAGCCAACCATGACCCCCAAAAGGTAGAGTCCAATTGCAACAGGTGCAACCTCCATTTATTTACCTCACGTCCAGTAAGGACCCAATAATATGACGCCGATTACTATCACGTGTCAAGATGACCCATCAATGTTGAGTCGTGATGGACGGTCCCCTTAACGTCCCCAATAATATGAGTCATCGTTAAAGGGAGTTCCAACCGACTCCCAGCAAGTGTCAATGGCGTGTATAGATTTCCGGCATACATAACCCCCTCAATAATATGAGGCGGGCCATGTATACGGGTAGCATCGACGTACACCCATTGTTGATGGAAGGTAGGAAATTTTAAATAATATTTAAATTCCCTTAGTTTATCGAATATACTTTTAATCTTGATATAAATTTTAAATCAAATTTAAAATGAGGGATTTTAATTTTGAAATTTGGTATCAAAAAATTTTAAATGAAATTTAAAAATGCGGATTCAATAGATATATATATCGCATACACAATTGGGATGATCGATAAGCGAGAGCTATGCGATCCGTGGTTTCCATGCACGGATCTAGGTCCAGTCCTAGGTGAAATGCAGTATGCAAATGCAAAATCCTATTACATTAGCTTCAAGTTTTACAAATATTCGGTCTTCAATATCTTTGATCATCATCTCCACCATCTTCAAAAAGTCCTCCCACTAAGTCTAATATTTACATTAAATAGCCATGACAATAGGGAGAAACTCACGGTGAACAGTAACCTAGGGTTCAAAGCGAAGAACAACAATCGGGAAAATGTTTCGCTAAGTATGGGAACTGGTATCTCAAATCGAAGACCAAGTCTTCCTATATATAAAACTCGCAACGGTTGAAATCTGGTTAAACAAGTCCACCGACAAAACCAGACGACGCACTACCAAAATCCTCAAAAGCTGGACAACCCAACGACTGGTCGCTGCTTCGAAGGCCAACGACTGGTCCTCAAATCCAAACGCTGGATTGTCTAACACCCAAAATCTGGTACCATACGTTGCATCAAAATGCTGCGTTCCAACTTAATAAAATGGCGTCGCACATCCTACGTCATCCAGACGCTAACTCTCGCGTGAAACAACCAGACGCAAGCTACAGGAGCGTTGACGTCTGCTCTCGACTGCTCAACCAGACGCAACAAACACCTCGCAGCTGGTACCAGACGCAACAACCAAAACGGCGTCGCTCCAACTTAACTAAATGCTATCGTTTTGCCCTCAACAAACAAGATAAAGCAGGGGCTGGATACAAACACGCTACCAGACTTCACTGAAACACAATGCATCCAGATTTCATAAAAACGACGGCGTATCGAGATCTCGCGCTACCAATTAAACGTTGTGACTGGATTTACCACCGACCAGCTTTCACCACAACAACCCAAAATACAACCAACACCGATCAATTCAACAATTAATCTCTTATCAAATTCAGGTCTCACATTTCTCCCCCACTAAAATGGATTTCGTCCTCGAAATCGAACAGCAATCAGGAGATACTACACAGCAGCAAGATAACAAAATAGAAATCTACCTAACACAAGGCCAAGAGTTCAAGATAGCTGAGCAAACAATTAATAACAACTAGGGAAGGATTACAACCAAAAGCTACAAACTACGGGAATTCTAGCTCAACAGCTACTCAAACAGATGCGGCCACTCCCGCTGCATCTTTTCTTCCAGTTCCCAAGTAGCTTCTTCCCTGCCATGTTTGCTCCATTGCACCATCATCAACTGAATGGTTTTATTCCTCAACTGTTTCTCTTTTCTATCAAGGATCTGCAAGGGATATTCTTGATAGCTCAACGACTGATCTAGCAAAACCTCGTCAGTTCCAAGAACATGAGACGGATCTGGCTCATACTTCCTCAGCATGGAAACATGAAAGACATTATGAAGAGAAGACAACTCTGGCGGCAACAACAGCCGATACGCTAAAGGGCCAATCCTCTCAACAATCTCATACGGTCCGACATAACGAGGGGCTAACTTTCCCTTGCGTCCAAAGCGCATGACACTGTGAAATGGAGAAACCTTGAGAAATACTCGATCATCAACCTGAAAGTCCAGAGGTCGACGCCTCTTATTCGCATAACTGGATTGGCGATCCTGGGCAGCTTTCATCCACTGTCAAATTAGATCAACATGATCTTTCATTTTCTGCACAAAATCTGGGGCAGATAGCTGCTTCTCCCCCATTTCTTCCCAACACGCTGGCGATCTGAACTTCCTACCATACAAAGCCTCAAAAGGCGCCATGCCAATCGTCACCTGTTAGCTGTTATTGTAAGAAAATTCAACCAAAGACAACGCGTCTTGCCAGCTACCTCCGAAATACAACACAACAGCTCGCAACATATCCTCCAACGTCTGGATAGTTCTCTCAGATTGGCCATCTGTCTGGGGGTGATACGCTGTGCTCATAGCCAAACTGGTACCCAAAGCTGTTTTCGAACTCTTCCAATACCTGGAAGTAAACCTTGGATCTCGATCTGAAACTATTGAAACAGGCACACCATGCAGACTAACTACAAAATCAACGTACAGCTTCACCATTTTCTTCAACGAGAAGGTCATTCCATAGGGAATGAAATGCGCAGACTTCGACAGTCGGTCTATAACCACATAAATAGCATCGCATCCTCTGCTGGAACGAGGCAGATGCGTCACAAAATCCATAGCAATGTGCTCCCAATTCCATTGAGGCACTTCCAAACTCTGTAACAAACCACCAGGTCTCATCCTTTCGGCCTTAACAATCTGACTGTTCAAACAACGAGCGACAAAACCAGCAACATCGCTCTTCAGGCCAGCCCACCAGAAGTGCGGCTTCAACGCATGGTACATCTTCCGTTCACCAGGATGAACACTATGTCTGATACAGTGTGCTTCTCAAAGGATTTCCTCCTTCAAATCAATGAGGTTAGGCACAACCAACCTGCCACGGAACCTCAAACAACGATCGGACGAGACAGAATAGTCCTCAAGTTCGCCAGCCCTGACCTTCAACTTCAACTCATGGATGGAAGGTTCGGTTCGTTGAGCTGCACGAATAGTCGAAACAATCTGCGGCTCCACTTGAAAAGAAGAAACCACAACGCAATGGCGCATAGGGGCTAACACATCACAGCAGGGAGATGAGAGTGCGGAATCACCGCTAGCCCTCGCATCCTGGTAATAATCAGAGCAACAGCAACGAAACGATGGCTGCAAAAGCTGAAATGAGATGCTAATGCGTGTATGCAACATGCTGGAATTACAAGCATACAAACATATGCACAACAGCAATATCAACAGCATGTATACACCAAATAATGACTCGACCATTCTGCATCAAAACACAGCCCAATCCACTGAGAGAAGCGTCAGAACAAACAACGAATCCACCCGATCCGGACGGCAGAGCCAACACAGCCGCAGTAGTCAGCTTCTCCTTAAGCAGTTGAAAGGCATTCTCACACTGCTCAGTCCACACAAACCGCTTGTCCTTCTGAGTCAGTTGAGTCATCAGCTTTGCTATACTAGAGAATCCTTCAATGAAACGACGATAATAGCCAGCCAGAACCAAGAAACTACGAATCTCGGATACATTCTTGGGACGCTCCCAGTTCAACACAGCATCAACCTTGCTGGGATCCACCGAAATCCACTCGGCTGAAATAACATGACCCAAGAATACGACGCGATCCAGCCAAAACTCACACTTGGAGAATTTAGCATACAACTGCTGGTCTCTCAACGTCTGAAGGACAACACGCAACTGCTCCTTATGCTCCAAAGGAGTCTTCGAATAGACAAAGATGTCGTCGATGAACACAATCACAAACTGATCAATATACTCATGAAAAACTCGGTTCATCAGATCCATAAAGACTGCAGGAGCATTGGTCAACCTAAACGGCATAACTAAGAATTCAAAATGACCGTACCTCATACGAAACGCAGTCTTGGCGACATCTTGATCCCTCACTCTCAGCTGATGGTACTCGGAACGTAGATCAATCTTTGAATACACCGCAGAACCTTGCAACTGATCAAACAGATCATCGATTCTCGGCAACGGGTACTTGTTCTTGACTGTCGCTTTATTCAGCTGGCGAAAATCAATGCACATCCGCATTGAGCCATCCTTCTTCTTCACAAACAAAATGGGCGCTCCCCATGGCGACATACTAGGTCGGATAAAACCTTTCTCCAGCAGATCGTCCAACTGCACCTTGAGTTCTCTCAACTCCGCAGGTGCCAAACGATACGGGGCACGAGAAATCAAAGCTGTGTCAGGCACCATCTCTATGCTGAAGTCAATCTCCCTCCTCGGAGGAAAACCAGGAATCTCCTCCGGAAACACGTCGAGGAAGTGTCGCACCACGGGAACGTCACTGAGCTGTACACGGGAAGAAGAAGACGCATCCAACGCGTCGTACCTCATACGAAACGCAGTCTTGGCGACATCTTGATCCCTCACTCTCAGCTGATGGTACTCGGAACGTAGATCAATCTTTGAATACACCGCAGAACCTTGCAACTGATCAAACAGATCATCGATTCTCGGCAACGGGTACTTGTTTTTGACTGTCACTTTATTCAGCTGGCGAAAATCAATGCACATCCGCATTGAGCCATCCTTCTTCTTCACAAACAAAATGGGCGCTCCCCATGGCGACATACTAGGTCGGATAAAACCTTTTTCCAGCAGATCGTCCAACTGCACCTTGAGTTCTCTCAACTCCGCAGGTGCCAAACGATATGGGGCACGAGAAATCAAAGCTGTGTCAGGCACCATCTCTATGCTGAAGTCAATCTCCCTCCTCGGAGGAAAACCAGGAATCTCCTCCGGAAACACGTCGAGGAAGTGTCGCACCACGGGAACGTCGCTGAGCTGTACACGGGAAGAAGAAGACGCATCCAACGCGTAGATCAAGAAACCAGCATTCCCTAAGGCCAACAAACTGAACATCACCATTGCTGAGACTAACAAGATCTTCGATTGAGAATCCTGGCCGTAGAAGTCCCACTTGTCGCCAGACAAAGGCCTAAAACGAACAATCCCATGAAAACAATCCATGGAGGCCCTATAGTTGGACAGCACATCCATCCCAACGATACAATCGAAATCCCACAACATCAGGCGGATCAAATTTGCTAACAGTACATGCTCACCAAACCTCAAAACACCATCTAACAAAACCTCCTGGGAGAACAGGCTCACACCGCCAGGGGTAGAAACAGAAACAACATCGCGCAAAGGAATGGTTCACAGACCATGCTCAACAACAAACGAATCCGAAATGAAAGAATGCGATGCACCGGTGTCAAACAACACACACGCAGGAAAATCAAAAACAAGGCAAGTACCTGCGATCACCCTGCTCGGCGTCTCCTCGGCCTGCTCCCTAGTGATGGCGTCGACCTGAGCATGCTGGGGTCCAGAGTAGAAAGGCTGAGAGGACTGCCCAAAACGCGAAGGTCCAGGCTGCTGGAACGGCCTGAACTGAGTCTCACCCAACCGGGGCTGCTGAAATTGAGGGGAACGGCCCCTAGACTGACCCCCACGACCCTGAGACGGGGCCGCGGCCTGCTGCGATCCTGCCGACGGACACACCCTAGAGTAATGCCCAAACTGACCACAGATATGGCAAGAGACCTGAACACCAAAACACAGAGTCGACGAATGCTTGCCACCACAAAAAACACAAAACTCAGCCCAAGAACCACTGCTTCTCGAGCTACCCGAACCAGAAGAGCCCGAACCAGACTTCATCTTGTGCCGACGGACACACCCTAGAGTAATGCCCAAACTGACCACAGATATGGCAAGAGACCTGAACACCAAAACACAGAGTCGACGAATGCTTGCCACCACAAAAAACACAAAACTCAGCCCAAGAACCACTGCTTCTCGAGCTACCCGAACCAGAAGAGCCCGAACCAGACTTCATCTTGAACTTCTGACCGCGGGGTCGAAACCTCTGGCGGACAGACAGCTGTGCCACCTGCGGATGATGCTGCTGGGGCTGATGGGCTGACTGTGAAGACTGAGAAGATAGCGTCCCCTGACCAGCAAGACGACTAATCTGCGCCGCCTGCTGCCTATGAGCACGACGACTCCGCAAACCCTCCTCAATGTCGATGGCATTATCCACTGCCTCGGCATACGTCTTGGGTTTGCTGGTCAGCACCATCTGATAAAGTTCCTCATTCAAGACCTCAGAAAATCGAGTCCGTTTGGCCCTCTTCCGGCCAGAAACGTGCGGAACATACGCCAACAAGGAAGAAAACGTCCGAGAATACTCCCTCAGAGTCATGGAGCCCTGCTCCAAATGGTCAAACTCCCACTCACGGGCATTCACATAAGACTCAGGCACATACTCCTGCCGGAAGGTGGTACAAAAACTATCCCAAGAGATCCCAACGCCGGTCTCCAACAAAGTGCTCGAAGCACCTCGCCACCAGCGTTCTGCAGCCTTCCTAAGCAAGAGGGTCACTAGGCTCAACCGAATATCATCGTCATACTGAACCCGATAAAAAAGACCAACAATATTCCGGAGCCACGAATCCGCATCCTCACTGGACTCGTCACCATTAAAGACCGGAGGGTTCATCCGCTGAAACCTCGCTATAACCACATCCATCCTCTCCACAGGAGTCGGCGCATCACCAACTTCCTCCTCCTTGATATGCCTACTAAGAGTACGACTAGGAGCACTACGCCGATCCTCGTTGTATCCTGCCGATTCCTCAAACTGCCCCGTACTTCTACCATGATGTCTAGGCGGCATCTACGAAGGCACTCAATAGGATAAGCAACAGAGAACAGATATAGCACAGATGTCACATCAAAATGCAGCACATAATCACATAGGTCAAGCACATGCAACACACGACACTGTGCCTAGACGCAAGTGTGATCAAAGAAATCGAGCTTATCCCAGCTTAAGCTCCGATACCAAAAATGTCAGGCCTCGTGCTCACAACAGAGTAAAATCATACAACACATGCGGAAGAAACTAAAAAGTGGGTAAAATTTTCTCTTTGGCCTGACGGTTTAAAACAATACAATTTAAAATACAGCAATACTTAAAATAATCCCAGTTTAAAAACAACCAACAACGGTTACAATAAATAATCAAACAGCACAGAAAATGGCATCCCCTGGCTCACAGCCAGTTACAATAGCCTGGACATCACCCGAGACATCCCCCCAAAAGGTGATACCAGTGCATATAAATAATATACATAACTGGGACACTCTAACTACCTCCTGGGGCACCTCCAGCTGGGTTAAACCCACGACCAGCTGTAAAACCTGGGTTCCCTGAAACAATACAACAATGAAAACAAACCAAGCTCCAGTGGGACATGGGGTCAAACCCCAGTACGGAGAGAAACTATAAACAGCAGTAAATAGAAAGAATAAAATGCAGATGCTATGCATGCAATGAGGGACAACTTCCGAAGGCTACAACCAAGGAGGGAAGCCAAAGAACGCAATGCATAGCTCAACGATATCTGCAATGGAATATGTGTGGCCACGGTGAGTGCAGGGTATGTGGGAGCTACCCACTCGGCCCTACTCGCCCACCAATACCAGATGCATCAATCGCTCGACCTGCTGTTGCCCAACCTATGAACTTTGGTAGTTAGCCACTCGGCGCATAGGGGCTAACACATCCCGCAGGGAGATGAGAGTGCGGAATCACCGCTAGCCCTCGCATCCTGGTAATAATCAGAGCAACAACAACGAAACGATGGCTGCAAAAGCTGAAATGAGATGCTAATGCGTGTATGCAACATGCTGGAATGACAAGCATACAAACATATGCACAACAGCAAGTATACACCACATAATTCTCGGCCATCTCACAGAACAGCAGCCTCACAAGGCAAACATACACGGCAGCCAACAAATAGCCATCTCACAAATTATCCAAGCCATAAACCTGCTGAATTACAAGCTCCAAATCTGTACCTCAAAAAGAATCCCGAGAAATCTTGTTACAAACCTGCTAAACAACGAAGCAAATTTCTCAGGGATGCTAACAGAAGCTCACGGCTGGAGCTACGCTAAACCAACACAAATACTACCAATACAACTAACAGGAAGCTTACTTCTAGGCTAGGAACAAGATCTCATCACCAAATCAAAAAGCTACCTGAACGCACAAACACACGGCCGAAATACAGTAGCCTCGCAATCCACAACCAGCCAACTACAACCTCCAAAAGAGGTATGGAATGAAAGATCTTCTCAAGAGGAGTCCAATGCAACCTTGCACGTACCAAACATTGGCCAGAAACAACGGAAATTCGCCGGAGAAACTCACGGTGAACAGTAACCTAGGGTTCGAAGCGAAGAACAACAATCGTGAAAATGTTTCGCTAAGTACGGGAACTGGTATCTCAAATCAAAGACCAATTCTTCCTATATATAAAACTCGCAACGACTGAAATCTTGTTAAACAAGTCCACCGACAAAACCAGACGACGCACTACCAAAATCCCCAAAAGCTGGACAACCCAACGACTAGTCGCTGCTTCGAAAACCAACGACTGGTATTCAAATCCAAAAGCTGGATTGTCTAACACCCAAAATATGGTACCAGACGTTGCATCAAAACGCTGCGTTCCAACTTAATAAAACGGCTTCGCACATCCTACGTCATCCAGACACTAACTCTAGCGCGAAACAACCAGATGCAAGCTACAGGAGTGTTGACGGGCGTTGACGTCTTCTCTCGACTACTCAACCAGACGTAACAAACTCCTCGCAGCTGGTACCAGACGCAACAACCAAAACGGCGTCACTCCAACTTAACTAAACGCTGTCGTTTTTGCCCTCAACAAACAAGATAAAGCAGCGGCTGGATACAAACACGCTACCAGACTTCACTAAAACACAATGCATCCAGATTTCATAAAAACGATGGCGTATCGCAATTTCGCGCTACCAATTAAACGGTGCGACTGAATTTCACCACCGACCAGCTTCCACATCAAAACCAGCTTTCACAACAAAATACCAAAAATACGAAAACTTCCAGAATTGCTTTAAAGGTGAAATCTGACCCGAAAATACCAACCAACCTTCCAAACAGAGACCTGAACCACCAGAAATCTCTAAAATCCAATTAATCCAACAATTAATCTTAATTAACTTTTCAGGTCTCACATTTCTCCCCCACTAAAAAGGATTTCGTCCTCGAAATCAGACAACAATTCCGGTACACAACACAGCAGCAAAATACAAAACAAGAACTCGCCTAACACGTGGCCAAGAGTTCAAGATAACTGAGCAAACAATTAACAACACTAGGGAATAAATACAACCAAAGGCTAAAAACTACTGGAAATTTAGCTCAACAGCTACTCAAACAGATGCGGCCACTCGCGCTGCATCTTTTCTTCCAGCTCCCAAGTAGCTTCTTCCCTGCCATGTTCGCTCCATTGTACCATCACCAACGGAATGGTCTTATTCCTCAACTGTTTCTCTTTTCTGCCAAGGATCTGCAAGGGATATTCTTGATAATTCAACGTCTGGTCTAGCTCAACCTCGTCAGTCCTAAGCACATGAGACGGATCTGGCTCATACTTCCTCAACATGGAAACATGAAAGGCGTCGTGTAGAGAAGACAACTCTGGCGGCAACAACAGCCGATACGCTAAAGGGCCAATCCTCTCAACAATCACATACGGTCCGACATAACGAGGGGCTAACTTTCCCTTGCGTCCAAAGCGCATGACACTGCGAAACGGAGAAACCTTGAGAAATACTCGATCACCAACCTGAAACTCCAGAGGTTGACGCCTCTTATTCGCATAACTGGCTTGGCAATCATGGGCAACTTTCATCCGTTGTCGAATTAGATCTACATGATCCTTCATTTGATGCACAAAATCTGGGGCAGATAGCTGCTTCTCCCCCACTTCTTCCCAACACACTAGTGATCTGCACTTCCTGCCATACAAAGCCTCAAACGGCGCCATGCCAATTGTCACGTGATAGATGTTATTGTAGGAAAACTCTACTAAAGACAACGCATCTTGCCAGCTACCTCCGAAATCCAACACAACAGCTCGTAACATATCCTCCAATGTCTGGATAGTTCTCTCAGATTGGCCATCTGTCTAGGGATGATACGATATGCTCATCGCCAATCTGGTACCCAAAGCTGTTTGCAAACTCTTCCAAAACCTGGAAGTAAACCTCGGATTTCGGTCAGATACGATCGAAACGGGCACACCGTGCAATCTCACCACGAAATCCACATACAGTTCCGCCATTTTCTTCAGCGAGAAGGTCATCCCATAGGGAATAAAATGTGCAGACTTCGACAGTCGGTCTATAACCACCCAAATAGCATCGCATCCTCTGCTGGTACGAGGCAGATGCATTACGAAATCCATCGCTATGTGCTCCCAATTCCATTGGGGCACTTCCAAACTCTGTAACAGACCCCCAGGTCTCATCCTTTCGGCCTTAACCATCTGACAATTCAAATAACGAGCAACGAATCCAGCAACGTCACTCTTCAGGCCACCCACCAAAGTGCGGCTTCAACGCATGGTACATCTTCCGTGCACCAGGATGAACACTATGTCTGCTACAGTGTGCTTCTCGAAGTATCTCCTCCTTCAAATCAATGAGGTTTGGCACAACCAACCTGCCACAAAACCTCAAACACCCATCGGACGAGACAGAATAATCCACAAGTTCGCGAGCCCTGAACTTTAACTTCAAATCGTGGATGGAAGGATCAGTCCTTTGAGCTGTTCGAATAGTCGAAACAATCTGTGGCTCCACTTGGAACAATGAAACCACCACGCAATCCTCAGCCGGGTAGAATCTCCAACCAGTAGTATTAAGATGCTCCTGATCCTTAGAGATGTACAACGACGCAAGTATCTCACTATCCTTCCTGCTCAAAGCATCGGCCACTACATTCGATTTCCCAGGCTGGTACTTGATCTCACAATCAAAGTCCTTAAGCAGCTCCATCCAACGACGCTGTCTCATGTTCAGGTCAGGCTGCGAAAACAGATACTGCAAACTCTTGAGGTCGGAGTACACCACAAACTGCTCGCCATACAGGTAATGACGCCAGATCTTCAACGCAAAAACCACCGCTGCAAGCTACAAATCATGGACTGGATAACGAGTCTCGTGCGGTTTCAACTGCCGCGAGGCATACGCAATGACTCGACAATTTTGCATCAACACACAACCCAATCCATTGAGCGAAGCGTCAGAACAAACAACAAAACCACCTGAACCAGACGGCAGAGCTAACACAGGTGCAGTAGTCAGCTTTTCCTTGAGCAGTTGAAAAGCATTCTCGCACTGCTCAGTCCATACAAACCTCTTGTCCTTCTGCGTCAGTTGAGTCATCGGCTTTGCTATGCTAGAGAATCCATCGATAAAACAACGGTAATAGCCAGCCAGACCCAAGAAACTGCGAATCTCAGAAACATTCCTGGGACGCTCCCAATTCAAAACAGCATCAACCTTACTGGGATCCACCAAAATCCCCTTGGCTGAAATCACATGTCCCAAGAATACGACGCGATCCAGCCAAAACTCGCACTTGGAGAACTTAGCATACAACTGCTGGTCTCTCAGCGTCTGAAGGACAATCCGCAAATGCTCCTTATGCTCCAAAGGAGTCTTTGAGTACACCAAGATGTCGTCAATGAAAACAATCACAAACTGATCAATGAACTCTCTAAAAACTCGGTTCATCAGATCCATGAAGACTGCAGGTGCGTTGGTCAAACCAAACGGCATCACCAGAAACTCAAAGTGTCCGTACCTCGTACGAAACGCAGTCTTCGCGACATCTTGATCCCTCACTCTCAGCTGATGGTACCCTGATCGCAGATCAATCTTCGAGTACACCGTAGAACCTTGAAACTGATCAAACAGATCATCGATTCTCGGCAATGGGTACTTGTTCTTGACTGTCGCTTTGTTCAACTGGCGAAAATCAATGCACATCCTCATTGAGCCATCCTTATTCTTCACAAACAAGATGGGCGCTCCCCACGGTGACATACTAGGTCGGATAAAACCCTTCTCCAGCAAATCGTCCAACTGCACCTTGAGCTCTCTCAACTCCGCAGGCGCCAGACGATACGGATGGGCGCTCCCCACGGTGACATACTAGGTCGGATAAAACCCTTCTCCAGCAAATCGTCCAACTGCACCTTGAGCTCTCTCAACTCCGCAGGCGCCAGACGATACGGGGCACGAGAAATCGGAGCTGTGCCAGGCACCAACTCGATGCTGAAGTCAATCTTCCGCCTCGGAGGAAAACCAGAAATCTCCTCCGGAAACACATCGGGAAAAACCACAGGAACGTCACTAAGCTGCACACGGGAAGAAGAAGACGCATCCAAAGCGTAGATCAAGAAACCAACATTCCCTAAGGACAACAAGTTGAACATCTCCATAGCTGAGACTAACGGGATCTTCGATCGAGAATCCTGGCCGTAGAAGTCCCACTTCTCGCCAGACATAGGCCTAAAGCACACAATCCCATGGAAACAGTCCACAGAGGCCCTATAGTTGGACAGCACATCCATCCCAACTATGAAATCGAAATCTCAAAACATCAAACGGATCAAACTCGCCACCAACACATGCTCACCAAACCGCAACACGCCATCTAACAAAACCTCCTGGGAGAACAAGCTCACACCGCCAGGGGTAGAAACAGAAACAGCATCGCGCAAAGGAATGGTATGCAAACCATGCTCAACAACAAACGAATCAGAGATAAACAAATGCGATGCACCGGTTTCAAACAACACACGTGCAGGAAAATCAAAAACAAGACAAGTACCTACGATCACCCGACTCGGCGTCTCCTCGGCCTGCTCCCTAGTGATGGCGTTAACCTGAGCATGCTGGGGTCCAGAGAAGAAAGGCTGAGACGACTGTCCGAACCGCGATGGACCAGGCTGCTGAAATGGCCTGAACTGAGTCTCATCCAACCGGGGCTGCTGAAACTGAGGGGAACGACCCCTAGACTGACCGCCTCGACCCTGAGGCTGGGCCGCGGTCTGCTGAGATCCAGCTGATGGACACACTCTAGAAATGCCCGTACTGACCACAAAGGTTGCAGAAGCCCTGCACACCAACACACTGGGTAGAAGGATGCTTTCCACCACAAAAACCACAAAACTCACCTGAGAACCACTGCTACTCAAGCTGCCTGAACCAGAAGAGCCAGAACCCGACTTCTTCTTGAACTGCTGACCGCGGGGTCGGAACCTCTGACGACCAGACTGCTGTGCCACCTGCGGCTGCTGGGGCTGATGGGCTGACTGGGAGGACTGTGAAGACTGCGCTCCCTGACCAGTGGAACGACCACCCTGAGCCACCTGCTGCCTACGAGCACGACGACTCCGCAAACCCTCCTCAATGTCGATGGCACTATCCAATGCCTCAACATACGTCTTGGGTTTGCTGGTCAGCACCATCTGATATAGCTCTTCATTCAAGCCCTCAAGAAATCTAGTCCGCTTGGCCCTCTCCTGGCCAGAAACATGGGGAACGTATGCCAACAGAGAAGAAAACTTCCTAGCATATCCCGGACAGACATCGAGCCCTGCTCCAGATGATCGAACTCCCGCTCCCGGGCGTTCACATAAGACTCGGGTACATACTCCTGCCGGAAGGTCTCGCAAAAACTGCCCCAAGAGATCCCAACGCCGGTCTCCAGCAAGGTACTCGAAGCACCTTGCCACCAGCGCTCTGTCGCCTTCCTAAGCAAGAGGGTCACTAAACGCAGTCGAAGATCATCATCATACTGAACCCGATCGAAAAGACCGATGATATTCCGGAGCCATGAGTCTGCATCTTCACTGGACTCTTCACCATTGAAGACTGGAGGGTTCATCCTCTGAAACCGTGCTATCACGACATCCATCCTCTCCACAGGAGGTGCCGCAACCTCAACTTCATCCTCGTCGCTAACACGAGTACGACTGCGAGCACTACGCCTATCCTCATTCTGTCCTGCTGATTCCTCAAACTGCCCCCTACCTCTACCACGACGTCTAGGCGGCATCTACGAAAACACTCAACAGGATCAAGCAAAACAGAACAGATACAGCATAGATAGCACATAACACAAATATGCAGCACATAATCACATAGATCAAGCACATGCAACACACGACACTGTACCTAGACTCAAGTGTGATCAAAGAAATTGAGCTTATCCCAGCTTAAGCTCTGATACCAAAAATGTCAGGCCTCGTGCTCTCAACAGAGTAAAATCATACAAACACACGCGGAAGCTATCAAAAATCGGGTAAATTTTTTTCACTTTTTGGCCTGACGGTTTTAAAACAATATAATTTAAAATAGTGCGATACTCAAAATAGATATCACAGTTTATGAAACCGACCAAACAACAAATGGCTACAAGACATAACAATACAGTATAGCATACAAACACAAGTATCAGACTCCAACCCCTGGATACAACAACGAAGCACAGGGCATCCCCTGGCTAACTATACTGATACATATAATATGCTATACGCAACTGGGATACTCTAACCACCTCCTGGGGCCCCTACAGCTGGGTTAAATCTACGACCAGCTGTAAAACCTAGGTTCCCTGAAAAACAACACAACAAGGAAAAACAACCAAACCCCAGAGGGACATGGGGTCAAACCCCAGTACGGAGAGCAACTGAAATAGCTAAAAGAAATGCATAAGATAAAATGCAGATGCTATGCATGAGACACCGGATAACAGCTGAAGGCTACAACCGAACAGGGAGCCAAGGAACTCAAACATAGCTCCAAAAGATCTGCAACGAATCAGTGGCCACAGGGTGTGTTCAAAGTGTGGTAATGATGTTGGGGATCCGGATCCGCCCCCCGGCTAGGCAGCGGAAGAACAAGAAACAGGTGCCGGGAGGCGATCAATACGAAAAATCAGACAATTACAGTAATCGTCATACATAGGGCGTTTTAGCATGTTACCTCACTGGCACTTGTGCCTGGCTCCAACCGGAATTACAATAATTCGGCTCTTCTCGGTAGATTGCGGTAGTTTACGCCAATCCGGTCCACGACCGGATCCGAGACTCCTTCGTCAGGCTGCACTAGAAGCCCTGACGAGATCAACACGAACGGATTCTCCTCGTCGATTTGGCCGGAAACAATTTTTCCGGCGAAGACGGCGGCGGCGGCGGCGGCGCGTGGAGGCGACGGCGGCGGCGGCTTTTGAGAGGAGGGAGGCGGCGTGTATATTGCCTTTTTGGGTTAGGGTTATGAATGTGGTGTAGAGTTACAAGTGTAATTATGAAGTCTATTAATAATAATTAAATAGAGTGTTGGACTTGGACCGGCCCAACGGGCCCGGGTCCAACAATGAACATTCAGTTCATCTCCAACACCGAGACTTCATCGTAACTCCGATCGCCGATCAGATCGGACCGATCGACTCCGTTTCCAAAACTGAATAATATGATCTGAAAAACCATTTTTCAGAACCCCATTATGAAGTCTATTAATAATAATTAAATAGAGTGTTGGACTTGGACCGGCCCAACGGGCCCGGGTCCAACAATGAACATTCAGTTCATCTCCAACACCGAGACTTCATCGTAACTCCGATCGCCGATCAGATCGGACCGATCGACTCCGTTTCCAAAACTGAATAATATGATCTGAAAAACCATTTTTCAGAACCCCAGTGCAAAAAGACCGTTTTGCCCCTCAACAACGGGAAACCCCGGTTTGACCCCTGTTGACTTTTAGGAAGTCGCACTTCCCGAAATCATCTTCTCGTGCTCAACGCATTGAGCTGAGTATCCGTGTGGGAATCTCGAATCTAGTACTTGTGTGACCCTCAATGGTTCAGGGATACAGCTAGCCGTGGGCCCACAACCATTGTGGCTCCGGAATCACAATTCCGGACTTGCCCAACGGATCATGGTAAAGCGGCTAGCAACATCGCCCCATGATCCCCTAGGTATCACTGATAGTGCCTGCAAGAACCATTCGGTCATGGTTAGCGTACGGTACGGTCCTTTCAATCCATATATCCCGATCAGATCAACGACCATTGGTAAATCGAGAGTCGCTATAGATCCGATAACTATGCATACATCTTGGAGATCAGAATAGTGACATCGCGAGTGTAACTAGGTAAACACATTTACCTAAAACACTTCTAGTACTCTGGCCAGGGATTTATACACTATTATCCCCTCAGATAGCATAGGATATCCACGCATGTCTGCGAGCGGTGAATCCTCGACAACGATGCATCGACTCCTACATGCATCGGGGTCTCACCCAATCCCGACGCCTGGTGACCACAAGTGAGTCGGCAAACGGGTCAAAGTGAGACGCCTATCACGTAGAGTCTCAATGACGTTTCGAGTCATGAGGACTAATCAGTACAACCAAGCCAGAGACAGCACCACCATTGAGCATGAATACAAATCCAGAGGTTGATTTCGAATCATCCACGTCACACTGGAAGCTAGAATCAGTGTAGCCTTCCAGTTTCAGTTCACCACCCCCATAGACCATGAACATATTCTTAGTCCTTCGTAAGTACTTAAGAATATCCTTCACAGCCTTCCAATGCAATTGACCGGGGTTGGCCTGGTAGCGGCTCGTGACACTCAGAGCATACGCGACGTCCGGTCTAGTCGAGATCATGCCATACATAATACTACCTATAGCCGAGGCATATGGTACACGTGCCATACTCTCTATCTCCTCATCAGTCTTTGGACACATAGACTTGGATAGAGTGACCCCGTGGCACATAGTTAGGTGTCCTCTCTTGGACTCTTCCATAGAGAACCTCTTAAGTATGGTATCGATGTAGGTAGCTTGGGTGAGTCCGAGCATCCGTTTAGATCTATTCCGATAGATCTGTATTCCAAGATATAGGATGCTTCACCCATGTCCTTCATCGAAAATCTACTAGACAACCATACTTTAGTTGACTGCAACATTCCTACATCATTCCCAATGAGTTCGCACATCCTACGTCATCCATACACTAACTCTAGCGCGAAACAACCAGACGCAAGCTACAGGAGTGTTGACGGGCGTTGACGTCTTCTCTCGACTACTCAACCAGACGTAACAAACTCCTCGCAGCTGGTACCAGACGCAACAACCAAAACGGCGTCACTCCAACTTAACTAAACCCTGTCGTTTTTACCCTCAACAAACAAGATAAAGCAGCGGCTGGATACAAACACGCTACCAGACTTCACTAAAACACAATGCATCCAGATTTCATAAAAAAGACGGCGTATCGAGATCTCGCGCTACCAATTAAACGTTGCGAATGGATTTACCACCGACCAACTTTCACCACAACAACCCAAAATACAACCAACACCGATCAATTCAACAATTAATCTCTTATCAAATTCAGGTCTCACATCAACCATTGATTCTTTCCATTTAAGCGGTTGATTGCGTCTGAATGTTTACCAGCAAATTGTTCAACAGCTGTTCGATCAGCTGTTGTATTTTCTTTGTATCGCTCATCAGCTGTTGGTTCTTCTTTGTGTATCTCATCAGCTGTTTTGCTGTAAGTTGTTCCAACAGCTGATTCGCCTCTATTGATCAACATCTGATATGTCAAAAGCTGCACAACAACATCTGGTTCGTTTACTTCTTCCACAGCTGATTCAACTCCTGAGTTGTTTACGTCTTTGTGCACCAGCTGTTTCATATTTTCTTCATGCAACGTCTGATTAATCTTTTCCTTAGCGCTACGCTTGAATCATCTTCATCAGCTGATTCAATTTCTCTTCACATCGACGTCTGATTCATTTATGTTTGGGCAACAGCTGATTAAAATCATCTGGACAGCATCTGAATACCTTTAATCCAACATCAAAATCAGCTGCTCTACATCTGATTCAGATTCCTCTTTTGCGTCTGATCTGGTCAACATCTGCTTACAACTGACTGCTCTCATCTGCTTCCAGCCGACTGATCTCATATGCTTCCAGCTGATCGTTCTCTGTGCACCAGCTGGTCCAGCTACTCCAGCTGATTCATCTGTTGTATCAACTGTTGTTCTTGACTTCTGTTTGCAATAGCTGATTGCTTGCAACTGATGAATGCTTGCAACAGCTGATTGCATCTTCTGTTTAGCACTACAGTTGATACATCTTTTCTTTACTACTGAAACAGTGAGTACAGCTGGACTCCACGTAAGGATTGCTGTCCACGTAGGATTCCACGTAAGGGAAGCTGTCCACGTAAGCTTCTTTGTTCAACTTGGCTTTTGCCTGATTACGATCAGCTGGCTCAGCTTTGGACGTCTCCATTGCTAATCCAGCCATTACGTCTAAGTTGCTGAT
>KV019642.1:534605-580454 GCA_001598015.1 Dorcoceras hygrometricum | reverse complement strand
GGCATCCACACGGAACTCGCGCATTCCGTTTCAGCTCTACAAAAGATCAACCGAAGTTCAAAAAATCATTCCTCTCCCTGTCTTCATAAAATAAGCTCTTCAAAAACAGTTAAAGCATTCAAAAACAAATAGCACATGCGTTTAAAATATATTGTCGTTCAAGAACAACCGCTCTGATACCACTTGTTAGGACCCACGGATCAGATCTCTTTTAATGCAATAAAATAAACAACATAACATAAGGGAGGGGCGAGATCTGGTCCTATAAAAATAAAGAGAGAGCGAGCGCTGCTACTGATAAATAAAAGTTTTGCACTGCTATAAAGGAGCTACAATAGCTCATGGTTCTTGAACATTAAACAGAGCACCGGAGACATATCTGATATGTAATAAAAACATACGGAAAACACCAGAACTGAATCCTAATTTTAAAACTCAACCCAAACAGATTTCTGTTTACAGAAATCTGTTCGACTACTGTGTGTGCAACTTAAGTGTATGCGTGCGTGCTAATAGTTGATATGCGATGCTAAATTAAAGTGCTTATGCGGAAAGCTTAAAGAAATGGACCAGCTGTTTGTTTATGGAAGTTCGGATATAAATATCCTACGTCTTCCATTCTTCCTTTTCAGGAAGGTTCCACTAGAAGATTTGATCCACAGACCCAATCACCGAGCCTCGCTCCAGGTGAACTCTTAGACTCTACAAATGCACACCAGCCGCAACTGTGTCTGACTAAACAAGAACTTGTTTAACGTCTCTGTTCAAAGACTACATACACAGAGTTTAACGTCTTCGTGCCTGGACGGGATCTGATTTTTGGGTTTGTGATTCACTCGCTAAGCAATTTCGCACATCTCTCAAAATATGCAAGTGAAGCTGTGTGTGTGAGATTTTACAGTAGGAATGCTCAACTCTCTAAAGAATAAATCTCACACACTGGGAAAATGCTTCTACAAAAGCTGATTGGAACTCAGCAGTCGATGCTCGTTGTAAGCTCATGTCTAATGGTGGTCGACTTCTTTGTTCCTCTATTTTTCTTCCCTCTGTTTTTGCACTGTGCTTCGTCCCTTATGGAGTGATCTCTGTCTTCTTCAAAATCTTCGTATATATAGCTCCTCTCCAAATATGGCCGTTAGACAGTAGAATCAATTCTCTTCTACGCTTGTTACGGCTAAATCGTCGTCTTCCAAAATATGTGCAATCATCCTCTGTATATTGTACTATTTTCCAGAATAGCACTAATCTTGTCCCCTCAAATTAAGGCATTTGCACGACTCAATTTCAACCATTGATTCTTTCCATTTAAGCGGTTGATTGCGTCTGAATGTATACCAGCAAATTGTTCAACAACTTTTATCTCAGCTGTTGTCTTTTCTTTGTATCGGTCATCAGCTGTTGGTTATTCTTTGTATATCTCATCAGCTGTTTTGCTGTATGTTGTTCCAACAGTTGATTCACCTCTATTGATCAACATCTGATATGTCAACAGCTGCACAACAACATCTGGTTCGTTTATTTCTTCAACAGCTGATTCAACTGTTGATACATCTTTTCTTTACTACTGAAACAGTGAGTACAGCTGGACTCCACGTAAGGATTGCTGTCCACGTAGGATTCCACGTAAGGGAAGCTGTCCACGTAAGCTTCTTTGTTCAACTTGGCTTTTGCCTGATTACGATCAGCTGGCTCAGCTTTGGACGTCTCCATTGCTAATCCAGCCATTACGTCTAAGTTGCTGATCCAGATTTCTCAAGTCTTATTCCAGCTCTTCTTTAGATCTCTTCTGTTAAATCTGTACACTACGTAGAAATGTTAGAAACACAATAACAGGTTTTGTGTAATTCAAAACTCAGATCTGGATCTGTTATCCAGATCCATCAATCTCTCCCTTTTTTATTTACACAAAACCTCAAATAACAGATGCAGGACCTAACAATTCTCTCCATTTTTGTGGGAATCACAAAGGAATCGAAAACTGGTTTTCCCGATAAATTTTAAATAAAGCTCTCCCTACACTACCACAACAAAAACAATGTGACAGCAGGAATTTTACAGATTTTGGAAACCAAAATTGGGAAAAATCGTATGCATGAATGATATGATTTTGAAATAGCTGATAGTTAGCTTCTGCTTTAGCTTATATATGCAGATGAAGGATTAATAAAACTCTCCCTATCTTTTATAATATAAGCTCAAATCAATTTTAAAAACGAAGCACCAGCTAAAATTTCGCAAAAACTATCAGAGCACATAAATAAATTTTGTTTCAAATGCGTTTTAAAAGAAGTGCTCGTTCAAGAACAACCTACTCTGATACCACTTGTTAGGACCCAACGATCAGATCTCACCCGAGAACTAAACTAATCAACGCAAAACCGAGAGATCTGATCCAATAAAAAAGAAAGAGCGAGCGATGCTACTGTTAAAAATTTTCCGCTGCTATAATGAGGTGCAATACCTCGGGTTCTTGAACATTAATCGAGCACAGGAGACAGATCTGGTATGTAATAAAAACATGCGGAAAACACCAGAACTGAATTCTAATTTTAAAACTCGATACAAACAGATTTCTGTTAAACAGAAATCTGCTACTGTGCGTGTGTGTGACAGTTGATATGTGATTCTAAATTAAAGTACTTATGCGGAAAGCTTAAAGAAATGGACCAGCTGTTTGTTTATGGAAGTTCGGTGATCCAATAAAAAAGAAAGAGCGAGCGATGCTACTGTTAAAAATTTTCCGCTGCTATAATGAGGTGCAATACCTCGGGTTCTTGAACATTAATCGAGCACAGGAGACAGATCTGGTATGTAATAAAAACATGCGTAAAACACCAGAACTGAATTCTAATTTTAAAACTCGATACAAACAGATTTCTGTTAAACAGAAATCTGCTACTGTGCGTGTGTGTGACAGTTCATATGTGATTCTAAATTAAAGTACTTATGAGGAAAGCTTAAAGAAATGGACCAGCTGTTTGTTTATGGAAGTTCGGATATAAATATCCTACGTCTCCCCTTCTTCCTTTTCAGGAAGGCTCCACTAGAAGATTTGATCCACAGACCCAATCACCGAGCCTTGATCCTGGTGAACTTTTAGACTCTACAAATGCACACCAGCCGCAACTGTGTGTCTGACTAAACAAGAACTTGTTTAACGTCTCTGTTCAAAGACTACATACACAGAGTTTAACGTCTTCGTGCCTGGACGGGATCTGATTTTTGGGTTTGTGATTCACTCGCTAAGCAATTTCGCACATCTCTCAAAATATGCAAGTGAAGCTGTGTGTGTGAGATTTTATAGTGAATGCTCAACTCTCTAAAGAATAAATCTCACACACTGGGAAAATGCTTCTACAAAAGCTGATTGGAACTCAGCAGTCGATGCTCGTTGTAAGCTCATGTCTAATGGTGGTCGACTTCTTTGTTCCTCTATTTTTCTTCCCTCTGTTTTTGCACTGTGCTTCGTCCCTTATGGAGTGATCTCTTTCTTCTTCAAAATCTTCGTATATATAGCTCCTCTCCAAATATGGCCGTTAGACAGTAGAATCAATTCTCTTCTACACTTGTTACGGCTAAATCGTCGTCTTCCCAAATATGTGCAATCATCCTCTGTATATTGTACTATTTGCCAGAATAGCACTAATCTTGTCCCCTCAAATTAAGGCATTTGCACGACTCAATTTCAACCATTGATTCTTTCCATTTAAGCGGTTGATTGCGTCTGAATGTATACCAGCAAATTGTTCAACAACTTTTATCTCAGCTGTTGTCTTTTCTTTGTATCGCTCATCAGCTGTTGGTTATTCTTTGTATATCTCATCAGCTGTTTTGCTGTATGTTGTTCCAACAGCTGATTCACCTCTATTGATCAACATCTGATATGTCAACAGCTGCACAACAACATCTGGTTCGTTTATTTCTTCAACAGCTGATTCAACTCCTGAGTTGTTTACGTCTTTGCGCGCCAGATGTTTCATCTTTTCCTCATGCAACGTCTGATTAATCTTTTCCTTAGCGCTACGCCTGAATCATCTTCATCAGCTGATTCAATTTCTCTTCACATCGACGTCTGATTCATTTATGTTTGCGCAACAGCTGATTAACATAGTCTGGACAGCTTCTGAATATCTTTAATCCAACATCTGAATCAGCTGCTTCACATCTGATTCAGATTCCTCTTTTGCGTCTGATCTGGTCGACATCTGCTTACAGCTGACTGCTCTCATCTGCTTCCAGTTGATCGTTCTCTGCGCACCAGCTGGTCCAGCTACTCCAGCTGATCCATCTGTTGTATCAACTGCTGGTCTTGACTTCTGTTTGCAACAGCTGATTGCTTGCAACTGATGAATGCTTGCAACAGCTGATTGCATCATATATTTAGCGCTACAGCTGATACATCTTTTCTTCACTACTGAAACAATGAGTACAGCTGGACTCCACGTAACGATTGCTGTCCACGTAGGATTCCACGTAAGGGAAGCTGTCCACGTAAGCATCTCTGTTCAACTTGGATTTTGCCTGATTACAATCAGCTGGCTCAGCTTTGGACGTCTCCATTGCTAATCCAGCCATTACGTCTAAGTTGTTGATCCAGATTTCTCAAGTCTTATTCCAGCTCTTCTTTAGATCTCTTCTGTTAAATCTATACACTACGTAGAAATGTTAGAAACACAATAACAGGTTCTGTGTAATTTAAAACTCAGATCTGGATCTGTTATCCAGATCCATCAAAATCCTTTACCCTATACTTTTACTTTATCGCATTTGTTTAAGCTTTAACTGTTCACTGATTGATTGGCTTATTTCCGCACGTTTAATGTTAACCAATAAATCAGCATTAAAACTCAGATACCTTAAATCTGGTAACTCGGGTTTAAGTTAAGCGGGTGCTTGTAGAAATCGTTTTTAAAGGTTTCGAAAATATTTAAAAATATCAAGTAGTTCATTCAACCCCCCCTTCTGAACTCCTAGGAATGTTTTTCGAGCCATATTGATCCTATCAATTGGTATCAGAGACTGCGCATCTCAGTTATTGAACAGTTGTTGTTTGTGCTTATCATATCTTAAAATGTCGACTTCTCACAACAAGATTCCCATGTTTTCTAAGGACTACGATGATTGGAAGATTTGCATGCAGGCACATCTGGCTGCTCAGGATGACGACATGTGGCCAGTTATCACTGAAGGGCCGATGAAGATAATGAAGCCAAACTTAGCATTTGCAATATCCAATGGCGAGCCTCAGTATCTGGAGAAGAGCAGACATGATTACACCAACGAAGACAAAAAGAAAGCAAATCTGGACAATGTGGCTAGGGACATTCTCTACAAGATACTGGACAAAAACATGTTCAGCAAGATTAAAACCTGCGCCAAAGCAAAAGATATTTGGGAAAAGCTGACGCAAATATGTGAAGGAAACGATGAGAGAAAAGAGAACAAGCTGACTGTCGCTCAGCAGAAGTATGAGTCTATTAAGATGAAGGATGGAGAAACAATGATGGAGTTTGATGAGCAACTCAGCGCCGTGGTGATTGAGTTGACTAGCATGGAAAAGAGTATAGCAACCGTGAGTTGGCTTTGAAGGTGATGAGAGTGTTGCCGAGGGAATGGGACGTTAAGACGATGGCCATGCAGGAGTCCAAGGATCTCAATAAGCTGGAGCTTCACGATCTGTTTGCAAACCTTAAAGCTTATGAGTTCGAGTTGGAAACAAGAGCAGAAGCTGGACCGTCAACCTCCCATCCGACCAAAGCGCTAGCAGCTACAACATCTGAACAGTGCTCTCCAAGCACTAGCAAGACAGCTGATCAACTCAGCAATGATGCCATGTCCCTCTTCGTTAAGAAGTGTGGGAAATACTTGAGAAGATCCTACAATCCTTCTACTCCTTATAATAATGTCCATAAAAATGATAAAGTTACAACTGATATGAACAGTTTTAATTATGGACGTCCATGGCACTTTGCAGCTGATTGCAACAGGCCAAAGAAGGAGGACAGATACAAAAGAGATGAAAAGAAGGAGGATCAATACAGAAGGGAAGAGAAAACAGATGAAAGATCCAAGGAAAGATCAAAAGATAGGAGGATGAGGACAAGAGGTGATAAAAGACACAGCCGCAAGAATGATCGCAAAGTACTGGGTGCTGAGGAAAGAAACAGGAACTGGGCTGATACCGATTCAGATTCCTCATCCAGCAGTTCCTCATCCAGCGATAGTGAACAGGAGGAAGTTGACTGTCTCATGGCTGATCAAACTTCAGATGACGAGGTATTTGATTTTTCCAATATCGAATTTACACGAGAAGACCTTGTCAGTGCACTTAATGATATGGTCAAAGAGTACAGAAAGCTTTCTCACACATTCGAGGAAGTTAAAGCTGAAAACGCTGATTTGAAAAATAGTTCAGTAGAACCAAGTACTGTTGAACTTGGTGAAGCTGACGGTTTACAAATCGAGTTGAATAAACTGAAGGCTGAGAATGAATTGTTTAGATCAAAGTCCTGTGAGCTCGAGTCTGAAATTGAAAAATTAAATTCTATAATGAGCTCTTGGACCCAGTCTTCTATCTCTCTAGACAAGCTATGTGAGATTCAGAAGCCAGCGAATGATAGAACTGGCTTAGGTTTCAATACTGGTGAAAGCAGCTCTGGAGAGACTTGTACTCAATCAAATCTAGCACATGACAAGTTCAAAAAGATGATCTTTGTCAAAGCTAGTGTGATACATGATCCATGTGAGTCGGTACGGTATGATGACCAGATCTCGGAGCTATTGAACCAGAAAGGAAAAGCTGGTATTGGCTATGATAGACCCGAGAGTTCTAAGTCTGGTTGGCTAAAGAACAAACTTGACAAGGAAAAGGCGAAAGCTGGATCCAAGTCATTTGTTCAGAACCAACAAAGACGTGGATCTAAGATGGTTAAGTCTGAATGGAAAAAGGTTAGGCCTCGTAGAGATCTGAATGGTCAAAATACCAAACCAAAGCTCAACAGATCTCATATTACTTATGCACAGACCCTTATGGACTATCATACTGGAAAGCTGTCAAAGTAATTCAAGTATGGGTCCAAAAAGGGGTAATCCTATCTGGACCCAAGTAAAATTGGGTACCAAAATCTGTTTTTATGATTGTAGGATAACAGGTACAAAGCTGCTGATGAATCAACCATATGGTACCTGGACAGCGGTTGTGCAAGACATATGACTGGAAACCCAAAGCTGCTAACAGATGTGACACCTCACAGAGGAGCAAAGATAGTCTTTGGTGGTAACACTGTGGGTAAGCTTATCCACGGTAACATTTCTATACCACATGTCTTAGTTGTTGATAACTTGCGTTATAATATGATCAGCATTAGTCAGATATGTGACAAGGATTACATAGTTAATTTTCAACAACACACATGCACAGTTCAGAGTCCAGAAGGACTGACCGTATTGGTAGGTAAAAGGTCTAGGAATACCTACATTATCAATTGGTCAGAACCCATGGGATCTGAACAAATTTTCTTAACAGCCAACTCTTCCAAGAGCTGGTTGTGGCATCAGCGAATGAACCATATAAACTTTAAAACTCTTGCTCATTTGAGTCAGCATGAAATGGTTTCTGGTCTGCCCAAAATCAATTTTCCAAAGGACAAGATCTGTGCCACATGTCAGCTTGGTAAACAAATCAAATCCACTTTTAAAAAGAAAGGCGGTAAACGTTCTTCCCGAAACTTAAAGCTTTTACATATGGATCTCTTTGGTCCTATTCCCGTAACTAGCTTAGGGGGAACGAACTACACCCTAGTTGTTATAGATGATTTTACAAAATTTACTTGGGTGTTGTTTTTAAAGGCAAAATCTGATACCACTGACCAGCTGATACGCCTTTTAAAACGTTTGCAATATGATAGATCTTGTACAGTCAACAGAATAAGAAGTGATCATGGTACTGAATTTTTAAATCATAAATTAACTTCTTATCTAGAAGACATTGGGATAATGCATGAGATTTCAGCAGCTAGAACTCCTCAGCAAAACGGGCTTGCTGAGAGGAGAAATCGTACTTTAAAAGAAGCTGCTAGATCTATGATTGCTTATTCTGGTATTTCACAAAAATTCTGGGCATAAGAAGTTAACACAGCTTGCTACACTCAAAACAGATCAATGATTAATAAGTTACACGGTAAAACCCCATATGAGATCTGAAGTGGCAAGAAACCTGATATTTCATATTTCAGGGTGTTTGGATGTAGCTGTTTCATTCATAATAATGGCAAAAAGCACCTAACAGCTTTTGATGCAAAATCTGATGCAGGTATCTTTCTACGCTATTCAGCAGTGAGCAAGGCTTATCGAATATTCAACAATAGGAGTCTAACGGTTGAAGATTCAGCACACGTTGTCTTTGATGAGACAAGTTTTAGATCCAATTCAGCTGCGAGCCTCAACGATCTATGTACACGTCTAGAATCATCCAGCACTGATGACTCAGATGATGACGTGGCACAACAAAGACATTCAGCAGAGATGGAACCGACACTGGACACACCGCGCAACAATGCACAACAAGATCTGACAGGTAATCCAAATCCCGTAGTCTTCGATTTGACTAACGTTGACTCAACGCAGGATCAGATCTCTCCAAGTGTGCCTGCTGCTGGAGCTCAAGCGATAAATGCACAAGATTCTCAAACAGATGTTGCACAAACAGATCTTTCCATATCAATCGTTATCTAGACCAACATCTGACACACAAGCAGGCAACACAAACTATCAATAGGTGTCAAAAAATCCAGAGGTGGCTATCCAGCAAGACATTTAAGAAGAACATGAAGCAAACCCAATTGGACTTGATCTTCGGTGGAATAAAAATCATCCATCTGAGCAGGTCATAGGTAACATCGAATATCCTGTTCGCACACGAAACCAGCTATTGCATGATCATTTTGATTCAGCTTTCATCTCTCATATAGAATATAAACAAATAGATGAAGCCTTAGCAGACCCAAGCTGGGTATAAGCTATGCAGGAGGAATTAAATCAGTTTAAGAGAAATAACGTATGGCAACTTGTACCTAGACCTTCAAATCATTCAGTCATAGGAACGCGATGGGTCTTTAGGAACAAACTGAATGAAAATGGAATAGTAACAAGAAATAAAGCTAGAATGGTAGCACAAGGCTTTAGACAAATGGAAGGAATAGACTTTGATGAAACATTTGCACCAGTAGCTAGACTAGAAGCCATCACATGTTTATTGCATATGCAGCATTCAAAGATTTTAAAATATTTCAAATGGATGTTAAGAGTGCATTTCTTAATGGCATCTTAACAGAGGAAGTGTATGTTGCACAACCTCCTGGCTTCGTAGATCATACCTGTCCAAACCACGTTTATAAATTGGATAAAGCTCTGTATGGATTGAAGCAATCACCCAGAGATTGGTATGATACACTGTCCAAATTCTTAATCGAGCATGATTTCACTATAGGCACAGTTGATAAGACACTGTTTAAATTCGTAAAAGCTGATCATGTCTTATTAGTACAAATCTATGTTGATGAAATTATTTTAACAAACCCCAAATTGTGCCAGATATTTTCCAAGTTAATGCAGGACAAATTTGAGATGAGCATGATGGGCGAGATAACGTTTTTCTGGGCTTACAAGTTCGACAGCTGGATAATGGAATTTTCATTAATCAAGCCAAATACACGAAAGAACTGCTGAAGAAATTTGGCATGGACAATTGTTCAGCAGCTGCGACCCCAAGGATCTCATCAATCAAACTGGACAAAGACGAAGTGGTACTGCCATTGAGGTATCTCTTTATCGTGGTATATTTGCTATACTTAACTGCTAGCAGACCAGACATCATGTTTGCTGTCTGTTTGTGAGCTAGATTTCAAGCAGAGCCTAAACAATCACATTATATAGCCGTGAAACGCATTTTAAAATATTTGAGAGGCACTTCCAACGTGGTCTTTGGTATCCCAAAGACTCAGGATTTCAACTAATCGGTTATAGTGATGCAGACTACGCAGGATGTAGGATTGATCGTAAAAGCACAAGAGGTACTTGTCAATTCTTAGGGGATCGACTGATTTCTTGGTTCAGTAAGAAGCAAACGTCCAGTGCAACGTCCACAGCTGAAGCAGAGTACCTAGCAGCTGGCAGCTGTTGTGCTCAAATACTATGGATTCAACACCAGCTGAACTACGCAGGATGTAGGATTGATCGTAAAAGCACAAGAGGTACTTGTCAATTCTTAGGGGATCGACTGATTTCTTGGTTCAGTAAGAAGCAAACGTCCAGTGCAACGTCCACAGCTGAAGCAGAGTACCTAGCAGCTGGCAGCTGTTGTGCTCAAATACTATGGATTCAACACCAGCTGAAGGACTATGGCATTGATGCTTCTGAAGCGCCCATTCTCTATGACAACACCAGTGCCATCGCGATCACCCAAAATCCAGTACTGCATTCAAGGACAAAGCACATATACATCAGTCATCATTTCATCAGGGACCACGTGCTAAAGAAAGACGTCTGGATGGAGTATGTGTCCACTGAATAGCAAGTAACTGACATCTTCACAAAGCCTCTGCCAGACGCTAAGTTTTCTTATTTTAGAAACATATTAGGTCTCCTAGAATTGTCTTGAATTGTCTGTGCGCTAACAATTTGTAGGTTGATAGCTGTTGCTTAACTCAGCTGCGAGTCTTTTGTTCAGGGGGAACGCAAATACCTTCAGCTGAGGCAAGCATATTGCGTTGGGAGGATCTTAATCATAGGAGGAACCAGGATCTGAATTGTTAAGTGCTACGTCAGCTGAATATGTGGGATCTGGATATACTAAGATGCCACATATACACAGCTGATGCTTATTTGTGATCAGATCCTGCTCTACCCTCAGCGATATATTAAACCAACTGTGACGTTATAATATTGGCGTGCGTTTTTATTTTTCACCGTACGATTAAAATATTTTGAAAAATTATTTTAAAATCACTTTATTATTTCGCAATTTTGATAAAATCTTTTCAAAATCATTTCCAAATTTGTACGCGCCGTCGGATGATTGACACGTGGCTGTCATCATGCAAAACGTCACATCAACATTTTCTCTCTCCAGTAACTTTTTGCATTCCTTGAATATATTACGGAGTTTCCTGTTTAACACTTCACTTACCTTAAGACTTTTACTCTCTAGTATTCTTGTGCTCGTACTCTCCTTTTGTGTTCTCTGAAAATATTTTTCAGGTGTTCTATCTTTTTATCAACTAGCTGCGATGGCATCATCTCTCTTCACCAACACCCTTCACGTATGTTTTGACTCTTTTCTTGCTATGGATCACCCGGGTATGGTATTGATGTTTGAAGCCCTAATTGCATCTGGCATATCAGGATTCTTGGGTTTCCCAGCAGTCTTATATGAAGATGCATGGACAGAGTTCTTTCTTTATGGCTCCGTCTGGGACGGAAAGGTAGTCAGTACTATTCACGGGAAATAGGTGGAAATCTCTGAGGAGTTGTTTGCCAGTACGTTTGAGTTGCCAATCGCTGGGCTGACAGATTTATCTGATATTCCAAAGGATATTGTATTTGATGCGAGGAGCATATTTTCTTTCTCTGGTGAACAAGTAAGTACTTCCGGCAAAAAGTGGGAAATGAAATTTGAGTTCCGTATTCTCAGTGATATTCTGGCATAGACAATATCTGTAAATGTTGGGTCCTTTGATGCGGTCACCCAGGAAAGGTTTTTGATGATGGCAGCTATCACTTGTGGAGTATCAATAAACTGGAACAGGCTGCTGTTCAATATTCTCAAGGATATGGTGACTGCGGGATCAAGGCAACCCAAGGGCTATGGCATTCAAATCAGTCTTTTGCTGGAGAATGTTCCGAACTTGGAATTGTGAGATTCCTCGGAGTTCCCCTCTTCTAAAATCCTAACCAAGAATACTGTCCACAGATACATCGCTGTTAATGACAAGGTTGGTGTGGAGGAAGTGACAGATGTACCTAGGGTGAAGAAAACACCCATCAAAAAAGCTGTGTATAGGAAGAGACCAGCGGCTGTTGATGAGCCAATTGTGAAGATGAAGCGAACCCGTGTTGGAAAAGGTGCTGCTGTTTCTACTGATTCAGCACTTGAGGCAGTACCCGTTCAAGCTGTTGCACCAATGTATAGGAAGAGACCAGCGGCTGTTGATGAGCCAATTGTGAAGATGAAGCGAACCCGTGTTGGAAAAGGTGCTGCTGTTTCTACTGATTCAGCACTTGAGGCAGTACCCGTTCAAGCTGTTGCACCAATTTCTTCTGCGCCACCTCATGCACCGCAACGTAATAGTAAAAAGAGGAAGAGAAGGTTGGGACTAGATTCTGATGATGAAATTATTAGAGAGCCAACAACTGTTGCTGTAGAGGTTGCTATTGAGAATATAGTTGAGGAACAGAGGGTAGAGATGCCTGTTGGCCCTGTTGATCAGATAATTGAGCAGGTTATTGCTGAAACTACTCAGGTGGAGACTGATGTTGGAAGAACCAATGATAGTGGACCTGATATTGAGGATCAGGGAGTTAAAACAGCTGATGAAACAGAGCTCTGGTTTAATCTTTCTTACGAGGAATTTGCCACTAGAGAAGCTAATAGACCAGTTGAGACATGAAGTGATACTGAGGAGGAGTTTGTCACTGAGAAGGTCACTACGACAGACGTCGGTGTTCAGACAGAAACTGGTTCAGATGTTTATCTTGTGGAGACATCTTCCGAGCAAACAGAGTTCTTTCAGGAGACAGAAACAGCTACTGCTGCTCCCACTGCTGATAAGAATATATCAAATGATGAGTCGATGACTCTAGAAACAATTCTGTCTACAATTTCTGATGATCTCTCTACCTTCCACTTTTGGCGAGATTACCCCGATTTTACTTGGAAAAAGCATCTCAATTCCAGGTGTCGATGAAGGAGACTGGTACAAGTCCATTCTTCCTAAGATTAATCCTGCTGATAAGGGGAAGGCGCCCCTTCAGGAAAGAGACCCGGTTAAGGGAAACCCAGTCAAACAACAATTTTTGTTGATCGTTGCAGATATTGACCTGCTTGTACAGTTGAGGGAAGATTTTGAGTACAGTTATTTTGATATCAGTTATGATTTATTCAGATGTCAGAATATATGAGTAACGGGGCAAGTATTTCAGTGGTTTAAGTATTTCAGTTGTTAGTTAGCATTCAGCTATTGGATATCTCAGATGTTGAAGCTTTCAGTCATTACAATCAGATGTTACAAAATATTCAGCAGTTGGGTATCTACTTCAGAAGCGATTGTATTCAGCAGTTGGGTTCTACTTCAGAAACGAGTGTATTCAGCATTTGGGTATCTACTTCAGTAGTGAGTATTTTCAGACGTTGGCTACATTTGTTTTTGACTCAGTTGTGACTACTTAGGAACTATTCAGACTATGGATTACATGAGTAACGAAGCTAGTATTTCAGCTGTCACAACATTCAGCTTTTGATATATTCAGCTGTGACAGCTATTCAATGATGAAATAGTCGTCCTCTTCAAGAAAATAACAATATTAAAGGGAAAACTTTCAGGCGCAAACGACGAAGCGATTCAAGCGCTATCAATGTTTATATTGGAAGAATCAATGGTGAATATTGAATCGTACAATTGCCTGGATTTAAGGAAACACTGTCAGTGCTATTTTGGGTAAATAGTACGCAGTATATAGAGGACGTTATGCGGTGTTTGCACAAATATAGAGATACGACAATTTGGCTCTGACGAAACGCAATTTACCTCTAGTGGAGCAGAATATGCGATGGTCATATATTCAAAAAGGGATTCTGTTTCCTTGGCGAGTTTTAATTACCGTTGTGGACAAAGGGTATAAATAGCTGGATTTTGAATTGAAGAAGCTCTCTCTTCGTCTCGCCTTCACTCTGTTATTCAACGTTTCCATTACTCTCGAGCTTTTCATCAATCGACACTATCTTTCAAAAGCTCACACAAGTTTCTGGAAAGCCTATATTGCAGAAACTGTTTAAAGTCCAGTAACTCATCTCGAAGAACACCATCCTTGATCTTCACAGATATTACCATCGAGATACATCTTCTGGTTACCTTGTGTAATCGAGTCTTATTGTTAAAACCAGAAGATTTACAGTCTCAATAGCTTTTCATTCCATTGTATCATTCATTGTTGAGTCTGTAACAAACGAGATACTCAAAGCCGTTTGATAGAAATTATAAGTGTTGTATTCAGCAGTTACATCTTCTTGTTGTTGATTGGAGATTTCTAGGAGTTCATCTTGAGCGAGGCTCGGTGACTGGGTGGTTACAGAGGCTGTAAACATCAAACTCTTCAAATGGAACCTTCCTGAAAAGGAAGAAGGGGAGACGTAGGATATTGATATCCGAACTTCCATAAACAAATCCTTGACCCTATACTTTTACTTTATCGCATTTGTTTAAGCTTTAACTGTTCACTGATTGATTGGCTTATTTCCGCACATTTATTGTTAGCCAAGAAATCAGCATTAAAAATGAGATACTTTAAATCTGGTAACTCGGGTTTAAGTTAAGTGGGTGCTTGTAAAAATCGTTTTTAAAGGTTTCTAAAATATTTAAAAATATCAAGGAGTTCATTCAACCCCCCTTCTGAACTCCTAGGCCTGTTTTTTGAGACATATTGATCCTATCACAATCCCGCCACCTGATGACCCCAGCTGAGTCGATAAATGAATCAAAGTGAGACACCTATCATGTAGAGTCTCAATCAAATTTCGATTAGTGACTACTAATATGTACAATTAAGACCTCAGACTTAATCCACTCGAAAAATGATAACCACTTGGAAAGTCCGAGCGAGGGTATTTCGATAGATCACCAGGTCACTATCCATCTAAATGTTCAGAACATCACTATGTTCCTTAACAATGAAATGTGGTACTTCGCATCGTAGATGCTAGTCTCAAGCTCGGGCAGCCTTATCCTCTTTTGGACGGCCCAATCGACTAGGAACTCGTTTAGAATACACAGTTACTATTAGATGTGTTTCATGATAGCCATCAAATCCACTATCACATCTAACATATACTATAGTAAATTCAAGGTCTTTATCTGTGGGGAATCAAATTTCAAGATTTGTGATTAATCAGATTTTTGGGTTTAAATTAGTCACGAGAATTAAGATTTTCGAATTTTAGAATTTCGAATTTTTGGTGAAATCTGATTTGAGAAATTCAGATCTCTCTTGGAGTGTTTCAGATTTTAAGTCGCGGATTTTATCGGGTGAAATCTGCACGAGAAATGGAGTTGAATTGGTGAAGTTGTGAATGAGATCTGATTCCTTAGCGTTAACAAGTGAAACGCTGTCGTTTTGGTGAGGTCTGGACATTTGAGAGTGGCACGGAGTGAAGCGCTTTTGTTTCGAGGTTTCATATGTCAACACAGGTCAACGCAATTGATAGTAGCGAGAGATCTTGTAGCGCTAGTGTGTGACGTAAGCAGATGTCACGTTGGTCAACCATGGTGTTGACTAATGGATCGTTAATGCGTTTAGAGGAGAGATCTGGTTATTTCGGTAGAGATCTGGTTGAGCGATGCGACGTCGTTAATGGAGTTGAATTGGTGAAGTTGTGAATGAGATCTGATTCCTTAGCGTTAACAAGTGAAACGCTGTCGTTTTGGTGAGGTCTGGACATTTGAGAGTGGCACGGAGTGAAGCGCTTTTGTTTCGAGGTTTCATATGTCAACACAGGTCAACGCAATTGATAGTAGCGAGAGATCTTGTAGCGCTAGTGTGTGACGTAAGCAGATGTCACGTTGGTCAACCATGGTGTTGACTAATGGATCGTTAATGCGTTTAGAGGAGAGATCTGGTTATTTCGGTAGAGATCTGGTTGAGCGATGCGACGTCGTTCTATTAAGTTGCTGCGTCGTCGTTTTGATCCTCAGCGTTTAGCATATGTTGAATTGCACGAGCGAAGATATCTGTTGTGTTAGCGCTGAGATCTATTTTATTGGACGCTGCCGTTTTGATTATTTGACGTCAAGATGTTCCAGATTTCACCGATACGCCGTCGTTTGGACTTGTGCGCGAGAGTTAGCATAAGCGCTGGATTTTGCTGGGTTGTGAGCGCTGGTTTGGAGAGATCTGTTTGGCGCTAGTTCGTAGTGCAGGGATCTGTTTTAGTCGGGATCTGTCTTGTTCGATAGAGATTGAATTGAGGATTTAAATATAAGTGTTGAGTTACACTTAGAGCATTTTACACCCGATATTTCTTATCCTCTTCTCTGTTGAAACCCTCGACCGACACTGTTCATCCAAACATTTCATCCCTAGATTTCAGCTGATTCCAACCTCTGTTTTTGATGATTTTGGTAGCTCTGGATTCCCCTCGCTTAGCTCTTTCAATTGCTACCTCGTTGGAACCCTGAATTAGCATTGGAGTGGAAGCGCAAAGCTACTGGTGTTCGAAGCTTTTTGGAGAAGTCTGTTCCGTGTGTTCTCCTGCTGGTTTAAGCTTCGGGGTGAGCATTTCTCGTTGAATTGAGCTTGGTCTTATAGTTAATACCTACGTAGATTTGTTTAGAACTTTAGTATAGTTCTGTCCGTAGGTATTAGAGTGTACAGGTTCTGATTTATGCTTGAGTTAAGCTGATTTTCGAGGTTTTGAAACAGATTCCAGCTTCTAGGAAGTTCTGCCATGCCCTGTGCGAATCCGTGAGGTAGAATTTTGAGGATTGAGGTACGAATTGAGCAGACCTTAATAGCTTGAAGCGTGAACATGGCTGTACTTCTTGCTATGAAATCTGTTGTCCTGATTATATGAATTTACGTGGAGCGGTTTGTTGAATTGATTGAATTACATTCTGTTTAAGTAATGGATTGTATGCATTGTGCATTTGTTCTTGATTGGCATACATGCATTCATATTGAGCTTGACAGATTGATTGATGATCCGATTGAAAGCCACGTTGTGACTGGCCGACTGATGAGTTGTTCCTGAAAAGTCCAACGCTATTATCGGAGTGGTGACTACCGGATTCGAGTGTTTACCACCGAGCTGTGATGAGCTGACGGGCTCCGAAGATCACGGACCGATGATTTCCCCGGTTGATACACTGTGTGGGTATAGAGGCTGATTGATTGATGATCCGATTGAAAGCCACGTTGTGACTGGCCGACTGATGAGTTGTTCCTGAAAAGTCCAACGCTATTATCGGAGTGGTGACTACCGGATTCGAGTGTTTACCACCGAGCTGTGATGAGCTGACGGGCTCCGAAGATCACGGACCGATGATTTCCCCGGTTGATACACTGTGTGGGTATAGAGGCTGATTGAGATGATTGCCAGTTGATACACTGGTCTAGCTATCCGATCCTTCATAGACCTCATGCATTTCATAGCATTGATTTATAGCATGTTGCATGTTAGCTGTTTTGATAGCTCTTCGTACTGAGGCTTGACCTCGTATTTTCTTTTCCTTCTTTGTGTTGTTTGGGTCTGTGTTATCCATTTTCAGGATCTTCAGTTAACCAAGTTGGATAGAGTGGAGGTTCAGCTGGTTGATCCCCGTTCCCTTGAGTCCCAGTCTATTTTATTATGTATCGAACCTGGGTATGCCCCGGGTTTCCATGTATTGGGGATCTACTTTGAATTGAGTATTGTTGGTTACTTGTATTGTATGAGTTTGAGTTAACTCATATTTTGAGTATTGATATTTTGAATGTATGTTTTGAGTTTAGGCCCAAACTATTTCGAAAAATATTGAAGTCTGTTTTTATGATTCCGTGTTTATGCATTTTAATTGTGCTATTTTATTGAGTAATTAGCACGAGGCCTGACATTTTTGGTATCAGAGCTTAAACTGGGATAAGCTCGATTTCTTTTGATCACACTCGAGTCTATGCACAGAGTTTTGATTTGATTGTTGATTGACTCTGTGACTTAAGTGATCTTTATCTGTCTACATGATATATCTGCTGTGAGATCTTACCTCTAGATTTGTTTACATGCCGCCGAGAAGAGGAAGAGGTAGGACGACTAGACGTACTGTGGAGGAGTCTAGGGCAGGTAGTGATGATGACGTTCATCAGGTTGAGTAGGTTACTAGACATATAGGCGAGATGGATTTGGTCCTAGCTAGGTTTCAGCGGACGAACCCTCCGATGTTTTCTGCAGCAGAGGGTGGCGCGATGGCTGAGGCTTGGTTAGCTCAGATGGAGGAGTTGTTCGATACTCTGGAGTACGCTCCCGAGAAAAGACTGAAGCTGGCGGTGTTGCAGCTGAGAGACAATGTACAACGCTGGTGGAGAGGTACTTCTCGTATCCTTCATGATAGTGGGGCTGTGATCACCTGGGAGAGCTTCTGTGAGGCGTTCAGACAGGATTATACCCCGGATTCCTTCTATAACAGTCGGTAGCGGGAGTTCGATAACATGAGACAGGGTAGCATGCGAGTGGCTGAGTATGCTCGACAGTTTTCTACGCTTTTGGTTTATGTGCCACACGTTGCCAACCAGGACAGGACGAAGAGGAACAAATTTCTGAAGGGCTTGAGGCCTGATTTGTACCGGATGGTTTTGTCTGGGTCACTTGCGACCTATATTGATGCAGTGAACCGAGCGGTGGATATTAAGGAGAGTTTGATGGAGGTTGAGGCTCCGATTCAGCAGACTACTGGACGCACCTATCAGCCTGTGAAGGATGCGTCTCAATCTTTCTATTCTCCTCAGGGGTCGCAGCAGCAGCAGTCAAATCGTCAAAGGTTTTGACCTCGAGGGAAATAGTTCAAGAAGAAGGCGGATTCGAGTTCCTATGGTTCTGCGAGTTCTAGTTCTGGCGGTGGTTCTTGCAGCGGTTGTAGCGGCATGTCTTGTGGACAGTGCGGAGGAAGGCATCATACTTCGCAGTGTCATGAAGTTCAGTGGTCCTGCCGTAACTGTGGAAAGCCAGGACACTTTGTTAGAGTGTGTCCTTTGTTGAGGGGTCAGTCTTCAGTTCCTTCGCAGTAGGGATCGGCTGGTTGTTCTTCTCAGAGACCGCATTTTCCTGCCCCTACCCAGCGATCTAAATTCCAACCCTGTGAGCCTTCTAGATTTGGAGCACCTTCGAGACCTCCGTTCCAGATTCCGCAGCAGACTCAGGCGAACGCTTTGACGAGAGAGCAGGCTGAGGAGGCGCCTGGTATGATTATCGCAGGTACATGCTTTATCTTTGATTATCCATCGAGAGTTTTATTTGACACTGGTGCATCACACTCTTTTATTTTTGAGTTGTTTGTTTGTGAGAATGGGTTGAGTTCTTCCCCATTTTGTGATGTTTTTTCCGTGTCTACCCCTGCTGGTGTGAATCCGTGGTCCCGTGAAGTGGTGTTGGATTGTGTGCTTCGATTTGATGAGCACGTTTTGGTGTCCAATCTGATTGTTTTGGGGATGAGAGATTTTGATTGCATCTTGGGGATGGATGTGTTATCTAGTTATAAGGCTACTGTTGATTGTTTTCATGGTGTGGTGAGATTTCGTCCTGACTCGGGTGAGAGGTGGGAGTTCTACGATGTTGATTCGCTCTCGAAGATTCCACTGGTGTCCGCCATGGAGATGTTTAGCCTGCTATCGCTGGATAACGCATGATTTATGATTTACACACTTGACGTTTCCCAAGAGTCACGGTTGGAGTTGAGCGACATTCCGATCGTCCGAGAGTTTCCCGACGTGTTTCCAGATGAGATTCCTGGATTCCCTCCGAGATGTGAGATCGAATTCAGCATCGAGTTGGTGCACGGTACCGCCCCGATTATGTGTTATCTAGTTATAAGGCTACTGTTGATTGTTTTCATGGTGTGGTGAGATTTCGCCCTGACTCGGGTGAGAGGTGGGAGTTCTACGATGCTGATTCGCTCTCGAAGATTCCACTGGTGTCCGCCATGGAGATGTTTAGCCTGCTATCGCTGGATAACGCAGGATTTATGATTTACACACTTGACGTTTCCCAAGAGTCATGGTTGGAGTTGAGCGACATTCCGATCGTCCGAGAGTTTCCCGACGTGTTTCCAGATGAGATTCCTGGATTCCCTCCGAGATGTGAGATCGACTTCCGCATCGAGTTGGTGCGCGGTACCACCCCGATTTGTAGAGCTCCGTATCGATTGGCGCCAGCTGAATTGAAAGAACTTAAGGATCAGTTGAGAGATCTCTTGGAGAAAGGCTTCATCAGACCGAGTATGTCGCCTTGGGGAGCTCCGATTCTTTTTGTGAAGAAGAAGGATGGGTCTATGAGGATGTGCGTGGACTTCCGACAGTTGAATAAAGCGACGGTGAAGAACAAGTATCCTTTTCCAAGGATTGATGACTTGTTCGATCAGTTGCAAGGATCGGTCGTTTACTCGAAGATTGATTTGCGCTCTGGTTATCACCAGTTGCGGATTAGAGACGCTGACGTGGCGAAGACAGCTTTCCGGACTCGATATGGGCATTATGAGTTTCTGGTCATGCCGTTTGGGTTGACGAATGCCACAACTGTCTTTATGGACTTGATGAATCGCGTCTTCAGCTAGTATATTGATCGGTTCGTGATCATCTTCAAAGATGACATCTTGGTGTATTCGAGAAGTATGAGAGAGCATAAGGAACATCTGAGACTGGTGTTGTAGAGATTGAGAGACTCGCAGCTTTATGCCAAATTCAGCAAGTGTGAATTTTGGCTTGATAGAATTATCATTTTGGGTCATGTGATTTCGGCACAAGGGATTTCGGTTGATCCGAGTAAGGTCGAAGCAGTTATTAACTGGGAGACACCTAGGAATGTTTCCGAGATCCGTAGCTTTTTGGGATTGGCTAGCTATTACAGGCGTTTCATCGAGAAGTTCTCTTTGATAGCCAGGCCTCTGACTCAGTCGACTCAGAGCAGTTATTAACTGGGAGACACCTAGGAATGTTTCCGAGATCCGTAGCTTTTTGGGATTGGCTAGCTATTACAGGCGTTTCATCGAGAAGTTCTCTTTGATAGCCAGGCCTCTGACTCAGTCGACTCAGAATGATAAGAGATTTGTGTGGACTGATGAGTGCTAGTACAGTTTTCAGATGTTGAAGGAGAAGTTGACTACTGCTCCTGTGTTGGCTTTACCGTCTGGATCCGGAGGATTTGTGGTGTGCTCCGACGCTTCTCTCAATGGTTTAGGATGTGTGCTGATGCAGAACGGGTGCGTGATTGCTTATGCGTCTCGACGGTTGAAGCCTCACGAGATGAGGTTCATGATTTGGAATTGGCTGCGATAGTGTTTGCTTTGAAGATTTGGCGACATTATCTGTATGGTGAAGAATTTGTGGTGTACACCGACCACAAGAGCCTGAAATATATCTTCACACAGTCTGATTTGAATATGAGGCAACGACGCTGGATGGAACTGCTCAAGGACTTTAACTGTGAGATTCAGTATCAACCTGGGCGGATGAACTCAGTAGCAGATGCTTTGAGTAGGAAGACCCAGCCTGCGATGCTTTCGTTTTTGAATGCTTCGAGGGTCTATGAGCAGTTGACTACTTGTGGTTGGAGATTTCATCCGAGTGAGCCGTACTTCATGGTTTCCACGATTCAGGTTGAGCCGTATATTTTGCATGACATCAGGGAGGCGCAGAGGACTGATCCCTATATCCATGAGTTGAGAATTAAGGCCCAGAATGGTCAGTATGATGATTTCTCTGTTTCTTCAGATGGATGTCTGAGATTTCGAGGGATATTCGTGGTTCCGAACCTGATTGATTTGAAAGAGACCATCATGAATGAAGCGCATTGTAGTCGGTACAGTGTGCATCCGGGCGAAATAAAGATGTATCATGCCTTCAAGTCTCACTATTGGTGGGCAGGTATGAAGAGCGACATCTCTGAATTTGTGACTAGATGCCTGAATTGCCAGCAGGTCAAGGCTGAGAGGATGAGACCTGGTGGATTGCTGCAGAGTTTAGAGGTGCCCCAATGGAATTGAGAGCACATCGCCATGGATTTTGTGACTCATATACGTCGATCGAGTAGGGGATGCGATGCGATTTGGGTTGTGATCGATAGACTTTCGAAGTCAGCCCATTTCATTCCCTATTATGTGAGGTGTTCTATGAAGAAAATGTTGAAACTGTATATCGACCATGTGGTTAGATTGCATGGAGTGCCTGTTTCGATAGTGTCGATAGAGATCCAAGATTCACTTCCCGATTTTGGAAGAGCTTGCAGGCAGCGATGGGTTCGATATTGGCAATGAGTACAGCCTATCACCCACAGAAAGATGGTCAGTCTGAGCGGACTATCAAGACTTTACAAGATATGCTGCGTGCAATTTTGATGGATTACAGCGGTGGCTAGCAGGATTCTTTGTCCTTGGTTGAATTTTCGTATAACAACAGCTACCAGGTGACTATCGGTATGTTACAATTTGAAGCTTTGTATGGTCGAAAATGCAGATCTCCGATTTGTTGGGAAGAAGTTGGTGAGAGATAGCTTTCTACCCCTGAGTTTGTGCAGCATATGAAAGATCAGATTGATTTGATTCGGAGTAGAATGAAAGCTGCCCAAGACCGTTTCTCAAGCTATGCTAACAAAAGACGTCGACCGTTGGAGTTTGATGTTGGCGATCGAGTGTTTCTCAAGATTTCTCCGTTCAAGAGTGTTATGCGATTCAGATTTAAAGGAAAATTGGCTCCCAGATTCGTTGGTCCCGTTGAGATTGTTGAGCGGATTGGACAGTTGGCTTATAGATTGAGGCTGCACGAGGAGTTAGCAGCGATGCATGATGTCTTCCATGTGTCAATGTTGAGAAAATATGAGCCAGATCCGTCCCATGTTTTGAGAACCAACGAAGTTGAGCTGGATTCTGCCTTAAGCTATGTCGAATATCCAGTGCAGATCCTGGATAGAAAGGAAAAACAGCTGAGGAACAAGATAATTCCGTTGGTGATGGTCCAATGGAGTAAGCATGGCCGAGAAGAAGCAACCTGGGAAGTTGAGGCGAAGATGAGACAAGACTGGCCTCATTAATTCGAGCACTGATTGTGCGAATTTTTCCAGGTAAATTTATTGCTTTGTTTCGAATTTGGGTAGTTGTGTGTGCTGATTTGCATGTTTGTTTGGTTTGCCCTTGTTTGCCTTTGATTTCGAGGACGATATCTCTTAAGGTGGGGAGAATGTGATGAATCAGATTTCAAGATTTGTGATTTATCAGATTTTTGGGTTAGATTAGTCACGAGAATTAAGATTTTCGAATTTTAGAATTTCGAATTTTTGGTGAAATCTGATTTGAGAAATTCAGATCTCTCTTGGAGTGTTTCAGATTTTAAGTAGCGGGTTTTATCGGGTGAAATATGTGCGAGAAATGGAGTTGAATTGGTGAAGTTGTGAATGAGATCTGATTCCTCAGCGTTAATAAGTGAAACGCTGTCGTTTTGGTGAGGTCTGGACATTCGAGAGTGGCACGGAGTGAAGCTCTTTTGTTTCGAGGTTTCATATGTCAACATAGGTCAACGCAATTGATAGTAGCGAGAGATCTGGTAGCGCTAGTGTGTGATGTAAGCAGATGTCACGTTGGTCAACCGTGGTGTTGACTGCTAGATCGTTAATGCGTTTAGAGGAGAGATCTGGTTATTTAGGTAGAGATCTGGTTGAGCGTAGCGACGTCGTTCTATTAATTTGCTGCGTCGTCGTTTTGATCCTCAGCGTTTAGCATACGTTGACTTGCGCGAGCGAAGAGATCTGTTGTGTTAGCGCTGAGATCTGTTTTATTGGACACTTCCGTTTTGATTAGTTGACGTCAAGATGTTCCAGATTTCATCGATACGCCGTCGTTTGGACTTGTGCGCGAGAGTTAGCATAAGCGCTGGATTTTGCTGGGTTGTGAGCGCTGGTTTGGAGAGATCTGTTTGGAGCTAGTTTGTAGTGCAGGGATCTGTTTTAGTCGGGATCTGTCTTGTTCGATAGAGATTGAATTGAGGATTTAAATATAAGTGTTGAGTTACACCTAGAGCATTTTACACCCCATATTTCTTATCCTCTTCTCTGTTGAAACCCTCGACCGACATTGTTCCTCCGAACATTTCATCCCTAGATTTCAGCCGATTCCAGCCTCTGTTTTTGATGATTTTGGTGGCGCTGGATTCCCCTCGCTTAGATCTTTCAATTGCTACCTAGTTGTAACCCTGAATTAGCGTTGGAGTGGAAGCGCAAAGCTACTGGCGTTCGAAGCTTTTTGGAGAATTCTGTTCCGTGTGTTCTCCTGCTGGTTTAAGCTTCGGGGTGAGCATTTCTCGTTGAATTGAGCTTGGTCTAATAGTTAATACCTGCGTAGATTTGTTTAGAACTTGAGTATAGTTCTGGCCATAGGTATTAGAGTGTACAGGTTCTTATTTATGCTTGAGTTAAGTTGATTTTCGAGGCTTTGAAACAGATTCCAGCTTCCAGGAAGTTCTGCCGTGCCCTGTGCGAATCTGTGAGGTAGAATTTTGAGGATTGAGGTAAGAATTGAGCAGACCTTAATAGCTTGAAGCGTGAACATGGCTGTACTTCTTGCTATGAAATCTGTTGGCCTGATTATATGAATTTACGTGGAGCGGTTTGTTTAATTGATTGAATTACATTCTGTTTTATGTAATGAATTGTATGCATTGTGCCTTTGTTCTTGATTGGCATACATGCATTCATATTGAGCCTGACAGATTGATTGATGATCCGATTGAAAGCGCCATGTTGTGACTGGCCGACTGATGAGTTGTGCCTGAAAAAGTCCAGCGCTATCATCGGAGTGTGACTACCAGATTCGAGTGTTTACCACCGAGCTGTGATGAGCTGACGGGCTTCGAAGATCACGATTGAGGTAAGAATTGAGCAGACCTTAATAGCTTGAAGCGTGAACATGGCTGTACTTCTTGCTATGAAATCTGTTGGCCTGATTATATGAATTTACGTGGAGCGGTTTGTTTAATTGATTGAATTACATTCTGTTTTATGTAATGAATTGTATGCATTGTGCCTTTGTTCTTGATTGGCATACATGCATTCATATTGAGCCTGACAGATTGATTGATGATCCGATTGAAAGCGCCATGTTGTGACTGGCCGACTGATGAGTTGTGCCTGAAAAGTCCAGCGCTATCATCGGAGTGTGACTACCAGATTCGAGTGTTTACCACCGAGCTGTGATGAGCTGACGGGCTTCGAAGATCACGGACCGATGATTTCCCCGGTTGATACACCGTGCGGGTATAGAGGGTGATTGAGATGATTGCCAGTTGATACACTGGTCTAGCTATCCGATCCTTGATAGCCTTCATGCATTTCATAGCATTGATTTATAGCATGTTGCATGTTAGCTATTTTGATAGCTCTTCGAGGCTTGACCTCGTATTTTCTTTTCCTGCTTTGTGTTGTTTGGGTCTGTGTTACCCATTTGCAGGATCTTCAGGTAACCAAGCTGGACAGAGTGGAGGTTCAGCTGGTCGATCCCCGTTCCCTTGAGTCCCAGTCTATTTTATTATGTATCGAATCGGGGGATGCCTCGGGTTTCTATGTATTGGGGATCTACTTTGAATTGAGTATTGTTGGTTACTTGTATCGTATGAGTTTGAGTTAACTCATATTTTGAGTATTGATATTTTGAATGTATTTTTTGAGTTCAGGCCCAAACTATTTCGAAAAAAATTTTAAGTCCGTTTTTATGCTTCCATGTTTATACCCATTTGCAGGATCTTCAGGTAACCAAGCTGGACAGAGTGGAGGTTCAGCTGGTCGATCCCCGTTCCCTTGAGTCCCAGTCTATTTTATTATGTATCGAATCGGGGGATGCCTCGGGTTTCTATGTATTGGGGATCTACTTTGAATTGAGTATTGTTGGTTACTTGTATCGTATGAGTTTGAGTTAACTCATATTTTGAGTATTGATATTTTGAATGTATTTTTTGAGTTCAGGCCCAAACTATTTCGAAAAAATTTTAAGTCCGTTTTTATGCTTCCATGTTTATGAGTTTTAATTGTGCTATTTTATTGAGTAATTAGCACGGGGCCTGACATTATCCAACAATTGAAATCATAATAATGAAGATAAAGAATTCCCTATAAATGCGAATTTCGTAGATAAAGATCGTTTTACATAGAGTCAATAAGAACCCACGCGCCACAAGTTGGCTATTTGGGCACCTACTCTAATAGTACTGTCCTAAACATCGAGTCAGTTGTGGTATTTGGTAAGAGATACCCGAGGTACAGATTTGGAACTGTAGCTACAGCTTTAGTGGAGTATGTGTGAGACCCGAGAGTGTATAAGATTAATTGATTTAATTAATCGGGTTTAACATAGACCAGATTTGGCTTGAACAGGTCTGGGATGAGCCAGATTTGAGTTGGTATGCTTGGCGAGGTTATCGGGTCCGTATAAGTCTTTGAATCAGTTCTGGTGAGTTGGAGAATTCCCGTGGGAACTGATCAGATATGAGAGTTGGTTAGCGATGGGTGCTCGCGTTCAGTTTTGGCGATGGAATCTGATATCGCAGGTGTTCAGGGTGAGCTAGCGTGTTTCTGTAGCGAGTAGCTAAACTACGTCGTTTGGATTTGTTGGAACGACAGCGTTTTGGCTTAGCGGGGGAGACTCAGATGTGAGTATCGGTTGCCTTCAGATTTCGATAGGATCTGAGTGTTGCGATGCGATGTGTTTAGCATTTCAGATTTGAGTAGCGGGTGACGTGTACAGATGCGAGTGTGGATTCTATGCGACGTCGTTTGGGTAAGTCGGGATCTGTTGTGGCGTAGAGTTATATCTGATGTGAGATTCAGATCCGAGCGGGAAATTCAGCTTTGAGACTCAAGTTTTCGGTACGTACTGTTCATCAGATTTGAGCAGATTTGACCTTTTAATAGAGAACTTTGCTTTTGTTCTTTATTATTTCAGCTTCGACACTTAGAATATTTCCCGATAGCGAATCCTATCGCGATACCCGAGCTACTGTTCACCGAACCTTATCTTCTCCGATTGCCGACGGTAGACAGCTCCGATTGAAGTAAGAGTGGTAGCGCTGGACTCCTCTTGCTAAGACGCTTCATTTGGTACAGCTTTTGGAGGCTTGCGTGAAGCTTGGAGAGATTGCAAGACATCTTGCTTTTGTAGTCTGTTAGCATAAGCGTGGCTTTGCTTCTGCCGTTCAGGTAGCTTGTTGGGTAAGCATTAAGATCCTACCTTGTGCTTCGTTTAGAGCCTTATGTTGTGTTAGAAGGGTAGGACAGATTTGGTTGAGATCGTAGCTCCCAATTCACAGTTTCTGTGATACTGTCCCTGAGATTTTGTGCGTTGTTGCTTAACAGGTTCTCGGATCTGTGTTGCTTGGGACTTCGTTGTTGTAATTATACTCAGAGCTGAGGTACGGATGTGAGCTTGTTTTACAGCGTTGGATTTGGCATGGATATGTGTAATTTCTTTCTGTTCCATGGTGCAGTGTATTTTTGTGTGGCTTGTTGTTATCTGTTGCATCTGCATTTACTCATGTATCATGTTGAGCTCAGATCTTGTTAGCTGTGCCTTGTTGTATTTGATATGTGTGTACCAGGATGCTTGTTTGGAGGCCGAGCGGGTGACTCCCGTCACCCTCATCTCCCTGCTGGTATCTGTTAGCCACTATGAGCGGAGTGGGTAGCTCCCACGCCTCATGAGTTGGGCAACAGCAGGTTGAGCTATGTTTTGCATCTGGTACCGTGTGTGGAGACGAGTGGGTAGTTCCCATATATTCACACACCCCGTGGCCACTGTTGTTCAGTTGATCTGATTCATTCGTTGAGCAATTCTTGAGATCCTGTTGCTCCCTGCCTTCGGTTGTAGCCTCATCTCATGCATAGAATTGCATATTATATGTCGCTGTCTTATGCTGTTTTACAGTTGCTCTCCGTACTGCGGTTTGACCCCGTGTCCCTCTAGGGCTGATGTTTGTTTGCCTGTGTGTGTTTTCAGGTTACCATGGTTTCACCGCTGGTCGTGGAGTTGATCCAGCTGGTAGTGCCCCAGGAGGTGGATAGAGTGTCCTAGTTATATATAGTAGATGCATATGATATTTTTTTTATATTGTATTGTATCTATGTTGAGCGAGAGACTCATCGCTCTGTTTATTTGGAAGTCACTCTATGTTTTTATGTTGTATGAGATGTAGTAGTTTTTAAGAGTTGTAAAACCTTTATTTTGAGTATTGCAGTATTTTAAATTATGTGATCTTTCAGTCAGGCCAAAAGCGAAAATTTTAACCACTATTTTATTGCTTCCGCTATTGTTTATTGCGTGGTTTAACTCTGAGTTGAGCATGAGGCCTGACAGTATGATTATGCGCTCTGTGTTTTGATCTATGCTATTGCCTGTGCTGTTTTTGACATGTTATTGCATATATTCATATACATGTCATGGCATCGAGTAGGTACATTGCATATTGAGCCTTGAGATTCTATTTCCAGTCGTTGTATTGATCTTCTCTTGAGTTGTACTCACGTGGAGTGGTTTTGTGTATCATACTCCTGAGGAGAGCACTGAGGATGCACGGGGTAGCTCCCGTCCCCTCAGTTTGTTGTATCCTGGATAGGTGGTGGTGGGTGGTTATAGTGCACCTTTGTTTGCTGTCGTGGCCGAGCGCATAGCTCATATAAACATGGACGATGAGCCACATCCATTTGATGTTGGTACCGTCCGGGTAGCTCCCAAACTCTCGATGATGTTGCCACATTTTGCTGATGACTGTTTCATTTGGCCTCTGGCTTTGCTACCCCATATTTATTGTTACCGAACATGCATTGAATAGAACATTGCATATATCACACGTACTTCGCTTGCTGTTTTACTGTTACCGAGGTTTGATCCCTTTTCCATTGGGGTTGTTTTGGTTGTGTTGATTGCCATTACAAGATATCCAGGTGGATCAGCTATGCCCGGTGGAGCATCAGCTAGTGGAGCCCCATAGGAGTTGACTGAGTATCCCAGTTATATATGTAAATGTACATATTATCGAGTCATTACCAGGGGATGCCTTTTGTAATTTTGGATATTATATGTAACTGGTTGTGTTGTACTTGTCTTTGCATGCATATTGTAATTGTTTGGGAGATTGTATGCTGGTTACTCTTTGGCTTTGTGCATGTAGGTTGAGCAGATAAGCTCTGTATGTTGTTGTAAACAGTTTGTAAAATGAACTAGTATTTATATATTGAATATTTTTACTCACTATTTTTGTATCAGTCCTAAGCTTCCGTATTATTCGTTAATTGTGTAATTAATCTATAATTACAAGCACCGGGATTGACATTTTTTTATCCGAGCTTATATTGTGATAATCTTAATTTATATTCTATTTCACTTGAGTCTAGGCACATAATTCGTTTCCTTGCGTGTGTTTGACTAAGTGCTTCACCTGATTTTGTTCTAATCATCTTGGTGTCTCGTACATGGTGCCTAAGAGGAGAAATAGAGGTTGGAAATAGATTGCAGAGGAATCAAGGGCTCAGAATCGTGAGCATGATGTTGTTTAGCCCAGTGTTCCTGTGCGTAGGCGTCCTAGGCAGGTTAAGAATTAAGTAGAGCATTGTTAGAGTAGGTGCCCAACCAGCCAACTTGTGGCGTGTGGATTATTGTTGACTCTATTTAAAACAATCTTTATTTATGAAATTCGCATTCTTTTATGGCATTCTTTATCTTCATTATTATGATTAAATTGTTGGATAAAGACCTTGAATGCACTATAGTGTATGTTAGATATGATAGTGGATTTGATGGCTATCATGAAACACATCTAACTGTCACTGTGTATTCTAAACTAATTCCTAGTCGATTGGACCGTCCAAAAGAGGATAAGGGCCGCCCTAGCTTGAGACTAGTATTTGTGATGCAAAGTACCACGTTTCATTGGTAGGGAACATAGTGATGTTCTGAGCATGCAGATGGATAGTGATCTGGTGATCTATCGAACTACCCTCGTTCGAACTTTCCAAGTGTTTATCATTTGTCGAGTGGATTAAGTCCGAGGTCTTGGTTGTACAGATTAGTCCTCATTACTCGAAACGTCATTGAGACTCTACATGATAGGTACCTCACTTTGACACGTCACCGACTCAGTTGGGGTCATCAGATGGCGGGATGGGGTGAGGTCCTGATGCATGTAGGAGTCTATGCTTCGTTGTAGAGGATTCACTGTTCGTCCTTGTGCATGGATATTCTATGCTATCTGAGGAGATAATAGTGTGACAAATATCTGGCCAGAGTACTATATGTGTTTTAGGTAAATGGGTTTACCTAGTAACACACGCGATGTCACTATTTGATCTCCAAGATGTATGCATTGTAATTGGATCTATAGCGACTCTCGATTTACCAATGATGGTTGATCTGATCGGGATATTTGAGTTGAAAGGACCGTACATTATGCTAACCATAACCGACTGGTTCTTGCAGGCACTATCATTGATACCTAGGGGATCATGGGACGATGTTGCTAGACGCTTTACCATGATCCGATGGGTAAGTCAGAAAATGTGTTTTCGGAGTCACAAAGAGTTGTGAGCCCACAGCTAGCTCTATCTTTGAACCATTGAGGGTAACACAAGTACTGTTTCTCAATTCCATACGGAAATTATGCTCAATTTGTTGAGTATAGTAGAAGGAAGGATGGAAGTGTGACTTCCTAAAATTAACTGGGGGTGGAAATGTGATTTCCTTAAATTACCTTGGACTAATATGACTATCCTTAAAGCTGATAGGGACCTAACTGCTATTTTGATTAGGTGGTCTGAAAAATTATTTTCACATCATAATGTTCAGTTTTGTAAACTGTGAAGATCGGTCCGGTCTTGAAACGAACCAGACTCTAAAATTTTTTTTTAAAATATGTGCGGAAAACATAAACTTAAAGCCTAGATCGTTCCTTTCTAAAACATTGATAAATCATTGTCTCAAAAATACTTTTAAACATAAATAAATAAATATTTAAAACGTTAAAACATCCAACATAATAAAATCACTGAGTAAAATACTGAATGTAAACATGTTTAAAACCCAATATCTAGAACTGTATCATGGCATAACTGAAACATAAAGGCGGTCAAGGGGTACTGCTGCAGCAGGCGCTCAGAGGTCCTCACCGCCAGTTGGAATATACTCATCGACAGGATCATCACCTGCACCATTTAAACTGTTAGGACCGGAAATAGGAAAGATAAATGCAAGCGAGCGCTGCTACTGATAAATAAAATTTTGCGCTGCTATAAAGGAGCTACAATAGCTCATGGTTCTTCAACATAAATAGAGAGCACCGGAGACAGATCTGGTATGTAATAGAAACATGCGGAAAACATCAGAACTGAATCCTAATTTTGAAACTCAACACAAACAGATTTCTGTTTACAGAAATCTGTTCGACTACTGTGTGTGCAACTGAAGTGTATGCATGCGTGCTAATATTAAAGTGCATATGCGGAATACTGTAAGTAAATAAAAGAATACAATACACTGATATTTGTTTTTGGAAGTTCGGATATAAATATCCTACATCTCCCCTTATTCCTTCTTCGGGAAGGTTCCAGTAGAAGATTTGATCTACACCTCATGTACAGACCCGATCCCGCAGCCAGCAGCTGCGAGAACTCCTAGACTACACCAGAACTTTTCTTGTTGTATTTCCAGCTAACATCTGTACACTAAGTAGAAGCATTAGTAACACAGTAATATGTTTTGTGTAATTCAAAACTAGAACTGGATCTATTATCCAGATCCATCAATCTCTCCATTTTTGATTTGCACAAAACCTAAAATAACATATGCATGATCTAACAATTCTCTCTCTTTTTGTGGGAATAAAAACCGGGTAGAAATCTGGTCTTACCAGTATATTTTAAATAATACTCTCCCTGCACTGCCACACTAAAAATCGTGACAGCAGGAATTTTGATTTTGAAAATCAAAACATATTTTTGGGAAGAACCCAAATGCAACAATATGCTACAATTTTGAAAAACAAATCGTATGCTACTGTTTTAGCTTACATTATGCAGGCGGGAGTTAAAAATAAACCAATAACATATTTTCTTCCATTTCATTCCAGACGTGGCCCCATAACCGCATCTGAAAATCATGGCATACACACAGATTTGTGAGATCTGTGTCAGCTCGTCAGAAGAAATATTTCCGCATTTTCTTTCGGAAAATACTCTGTAATTCGAAGATCATTACTCTCCCTATCTTTATACATTCAGCTCAAAAGCATTTTAAAACCTTAAATCATTTGTAGCATAGATACGAATTCCGCATAAATCAGAGCACTTGAATAAATTTATTTCAAATGGAACACGTGCTACTGAATCACCTAAATTATTCAGATTTGGCATAGAAATGATAATTGAAGCAAACGGATTTTTCTTTCATTTCTCCTGTTTTGTCACATGTGCTGAAAACAGCCCAACCAAAACAGAATCTTGGCATCCACACGGAACTCGCATTCCGTGTCAGCTCGACAAAACAACAACCGAAGATCAAGAATCATTCCTCTCCCTATCTTCATAAACTAAGCTCTTCAAAAATTTTAAAACAATTTAAAACTGGTAGCACATGTGTTTTAAAATCAGTGCTCATTCAAGAACAACCCGCTCTGATACCACTTGTTAGGACCGGAAATAGGAAAGATAAATGCAAGCGAGCGCTGCTACTGATAAATAAAAATTTTGCGCTGATATAAAGGAGCTACAATAGCTCATGGTTCTTCAACATAAAATAGAGAGCACCGGAGACAGATCTGATATGTAATAAAAACATGTGGAAAACATCAGAACTGAATCCTAATTTTAAAACTCAACACAAACAGATTTCTGTTTACAGAAATCTGTTCGACTACTGTGTGTGCAACTGAAGTGTATGCGTGCGTGCTAATATTAAAGTGCATATGCAGAATAATGTAAGTAAATAAAAGAATTAAAGACACTGATATTTTTTTCTGGAAGTTCGGATATAAATATCCTACATCTCACCTTCTTCCTTCTTCAGGAAGGTTCCACTAGAAGATTTGATCTACACCTCATGTAGTTAAGCGTGCAAGGGTGAGAGCAGTAGTGGGATGGGTGACCTCCTTGGGAAGTTCTCGTACGTCAAGCTGCTGACGTTGCGCCGCTTGATCTGGTTGGCCATGTGGGCTGTAAAAGTGTGATGCCAGATCTTAACGGGTAATACTATCTCTGCTGGGGATAGGGCCGACGGTAGGGGAAGGGTAAGACTGATCTCTAAGGGAATTGAGACAGCACCAGCAGTTAGACACGCACCTCCTCTGACTCATGGGCCTAACAGCCCAACCCTAACGCACATAATAGGTGCACTCTGCGCTACCACATTATAAGGAAATAAAGTTGCACCTTGGCTAATAGCTATAGCTTTTGGCCTAGTGGTAAGCGCTTGATCCTAACACTCATTCAAGAACAACCCGCTCTGATACCACTTGTTAGGACCGGAAATAGGAAAGATAAATGCAAGCGAGCGCTGCTACTGATAAATAAAAATTTTGCGCTGATATAAAGGAGCTACAATAGCTCATGGTTCTTCAACATAAAATAGAGAGCACCGGAGACAGATCTGGTATGTAATAAAAACATGTGGAAAACATCAGAACTGAATCCTAATTTTAAAACTCAACACAAACAGATTTCTGTTTACAGAAATCTGTTCGACTACTGTGTGTGCAACTGAAGTGTATGCGTGCGTGCTAATATTAAAGTGCATATGCGGAATAATGTAAGTAAATAAAAGAATAAAAGACACTGATATTTTTTTCTGGAAGTTCGGATATAAATATCCTACATCTCACCTTCTTCCTTCTTCAGGAAGGTTCCACTAGAAGATTTGATCTACACCTCATGTACAGACCCGATCCCACAGCCAGCAGCTGCGAGAACTCCTAAACTCCACCAGATCTCGGCTGTCTCAATCAGAACTTGTTTAATGTCTCTGTTCGAAGACTATAGACAAAGAGTTTAACGTCTTCGTGCTTGGACGGGATCTGATTTTTGTTTGTGATTCACTCGCTAATCAATTTCGCACAACTTTCAAAATATGCGAGTGAATCTGTGTGTGTGAGATTTTACAGTGTATCGCTCAACACTCAAAAGATAAATCTCACACACTCGGAAAATGCTTCTACAAAGCTAATTAAGACTCAGCTTGTCAACTGTACAATAAGCGCTCCTCTGGTTGAATAATAGTTGACAGCTTCGTCTCTCTGTTTTTCTTCCCTCTCAATTTGTGCACTGTGCATCAATTAATCTGTCAAAATCACTTGTCTTCAACAGTGCTTCTTGTATATATATTGCTGTTCAACTTTCTTTCCGTTTGACACACTTTTCTTCCCGTTCAAAGTATGTTCTGTAAAGTACCGACAGGGAGTTGTCCTTGTGTCCTTTCTTTTGCAGGCTTTTGTCCTCTTTTGATTTTGCTTTTTACGTTCCAGCAGCTCTTTTGATTTACACAAAACCTCAAATAACATATGCATGATCTAACATAAACCTAGTGAGCCTAGAGGCTCAGCATGCTCTATCGTAATACATAACAAAGTACATACTAATAAAATCGCATGCAAGCATATACTTGTAATTAAAATAACGTTAAAACATTAATGCGTGCATGATCTTAAAACATTTCGTCATACATTTCATATCATAACTTATCATATAACATATAAGGCATGGCATAACGTAACCTGAAAAACGTATGAGTCGTATCAGTGAATGTGAGCGGGCGTATGACTGATCAGTCATAATAACCAACGTACGTGGCGGTGTGGTTCACCCCGATATCACACGAGGATCCATATATGTCACACCTCCTATAAGCTGCCACATCACTCCAATATCACACAAGGATCCATAGGCCCTATAATCATACCTAAAAATAGGGGATCCCCGGGCACGGATACCCGGCTAACTCCCATCATAAAACTATGTCACATCACCTCAATCCCTCGGGTTTTATCTTAAAAAGAGACATGCCTGATCGTTTCATAAAATCTCATGATGCGTGAATTTCTTAAAATCATGCATATTAAAAACTTAGCCCGTTAATGTATATTTAATCATTTCCTTTAAAACAATTACGTACATAAAATACTACATATAGAATTAAACATATATTTACGGGCTTCTACATTTTTCTACTTCGATCAAGGGTTGGTTCAGGAGCCCGGACCCCTATAACTGGACTAAACATCACTCTAAATTAAGTCGATGAAACGAATGTTCACCATCTTTAAATATTTTTGCCTAACTAAATTAAATTTAGACTTCTAAAAAAATAAGGCTAAAAGGGACTAATTAAATTCTATTTTAACTTCTATAAATCAATTTGGACTTATTAAAAATCTATTTTGACTTTTAAAATCAATTTAAATCAATTTTGACCTCAAAAGCCGATTTTGACCAAAAGACCGATTTTGACCAAATTAAATCCCAAAAATCGATTTAGACTCCAATAAAATTCCAAAGGCCCTAATTTGACTAAAAACTTAAAATTAAAACCTAAATTATTTAAAATTTTTGACTCAATTTTGACCTTCTGGATATTTTTTTTAAAATTGGACCTTTGACATAATAATTAAAATAACAGGTCCCTAATTAAATGACTTGGACCGATTTTAAAACATTTGACTCGAGAATCATGAACCGATCCGGTCCAACCGACCAACCCATTCAATTGAACCGAACCACCTCATGCAACCCTAGACTTCACCTAGCCCCCCCCCATGCACGCCTCCTATGACCCGTCGGTACTTCCAGCTTTCGGCCGCCCAACTCCGGCCGACCTTGCCGGAGCCCCGCCGACTGGACCACCCCCAGGTCCAGCCGGTCCTAACATGACCAGCCTTGGCTCGAACCATGCATGGTTCGAACGAATCTTCCAAAGGGCGACGTACGTCGCGAACGCGAGAGGGCGCCCAAGCCAACTTGGATCTTCCAGCGTCCAGCCCCGATCGCTCCCCCTATGGACCACCTATAGCCCTCCCTAGGACCACCTTGAACTGAGCCATGGTCCCTAGAACCTGCCTCAAGCGAAGCCATGCATAAACCGATCGAGATCATGAAAGAAAACGTGAGCCATGCGTGAGGTGCAATCAACAATGCATAGATCCGACAAGAACCAGCCAATTCAAACAATTTTTCATAAAAATCAGTCTAATATGATTTAAATGGTGTGAAAATGAGTTGATATCACATGCCTGGTTTGAAGAAGATGTAGATCTGCGAGGTACAGACGTTGTACACACGAGATCGGGGCGCAACCGGCTTTGGATCACCAAGCTTCTTCAATGGCTGAATATTTTTGAAACTTTTGTTCTAGGGGAGTGGATAGGACGGCTGGTGCTTAAAATGGAGGCTAGGTTTTGTGTAAAGTATGTTTAACAAATAATGAAAGTGCCTAATATGATCCCTATTGTTTTAATTAAGAAAATACAAGCTTTCCCCTCTAATTAAATTAAAAAGGTGCTTAAAACTCATACTTGGGCTTTAAATATTACAAAATTTCGAAACCTAGGCCTCCTCATAATTTAAAATGCCTTAAAACTCAATAAAACAACCCGTATAACTGAAAAACGGGTTCCCCTCCAAAATAATGATAAAAATCCTAATTTTCAGCAATTATTGCTTAAAATAAAATAAATTCATTCTTAAAAATCTCATAACTTAAGAATCTCAAAAATCATTTTCATTCCGGTCGACCATATTCTCGTCCACGCGTCCGTAACTCGAGTAGGATGAAAATAACACATGCATACCATGCAACATAAAATCATAAATAAATTACATAATAAGGCATGTAATCATCTAAAAATATTTCCCCTTAGTCATGCACTCATTTCTACAGAGTCAGTAAATTCTAGGTGTTACAACTCTCCCCCCTTATAGAATTTTGTCTCCAAAATTGAGTACGTACCGAATAACTCCAGTGTAGGACCGAGCGCTTGTCGCTTTACCAAAGCTATAGCTGGTGGTAACGGTGCAAATCCAATCTTTTAAATCGTATAGCAACACAAGCGCCACGGTTCACACATGCATACCATGCAACATAAAATCATAAATAAATTACATAATAAGGCATGTAATCATCTAAAAATATTTCCCCTTAGTCATGCACTCATTTCTACAGAGTCAGTAAATTCTAGGTGTTACAACTCTCCCCCCTTATAGAATTTTGTCTCCAAAATTGAGTACGTACCGAATAACTCCAGTGTAGGACCGAGCGCTTGTCGCTTTACCAAAAGCTATAGCTGGTGGTAACGGTGCAAATCCAATCTTTTAAATCGTATAGCAACACAAGCGCCACGGTTCGATCGCTCTACCTAGCAGGGGCAATTATTGCACTCCAACAATCCCCCTCCCAATAATTGCACTCCTTGCAATCAATGGGAATCGAACCCGTGACCTTGGCTCTGATACCAATTGTAGGACCGAGCGCTTGCCGCTTTACCAAAAGCTATATCTGGTGGTAACGGTGCAACTCCAATATTTTAAACTGTATAGCAACACAAGCGCCACGGTTCGATCGCTCTACCTAGCAGGGGCAATTATTGCACTCCAACATCCAGGTAGCGCTTCCGCATATCGGCCTCAGTCTCCCAGGTATCCTCATCCTCTGTGTGGTTCTGCCACTAGACCTTGACCATCGGAATACTCCGCGCTCTCAAGCTACGCTCCTCCCTAGCTAGAATCTGCACAGGTCGCTCCTCAAACGATAAATCTGGTGCCAACTGGAGCGGCTCATGTGAGACCCAAAAATCTGATGAGATTAATTGAGTTAATTAATCGGGTTTTATTGAGATCAGCTTTGCGTCGATGTGCTTGAAAAAGCTATCGGGTTTTGTTTTAGCCCTTGGAACAAGTCTGGAGAGTTAGAGTTTGTGCTTGAGATCTGTTCAGAAGTTAGCGTGGGTCATCGCTGAGTGCTAGCGTTCAGCAGTGGTGACGTGAGAAGTTGTTGCTGGATTGTTGGTTTTTAGTTTTGAGGAGATGTCTGTTATCGAGGGCATTCAGATGTCTCTTAGCGTGCTTTCAGTAGCGGGTGTTGGTACGTCGTCGTTTGGAGTAGTTGGAACGACAGAGTTTTGATTAGCGAAAGAGACTCAACTGTGAGTTGCGTTAGCTTTCAGCTGTGTGAGAGATCTGATGTTGCATTGTCAACAGATGTTGGTTAGTTGTTCAGCAGTGAGTAGCGGGTGACGTGTCCAGTTGCGACAGTAACTCTCTACGACGTCGTTCGGTTTAAGTGATCGCTATTTTTGCGTAGAGTGAGATCTGTTGTGAGATCTGGTTGCGAGCGGGAATATCAGTTGTGCTAGCTTAAGTTGTCGGTGGATCTGTTCCCAGTTTCTGTCAGCAGTGAGATTTAAATAGGAAGATTGGCCTTGTTCTCTATTATTGTTCCCGACACTTTGAATATTTCCCGATAGCAAACTCTGTCGCGATACCCTAACTACTGTTCACCGAACCTTATCTTCTTAGATTGACGACGGTAGACAACTCTGATTGAAGTAAGAGTGGTAGCGTTGGACTCCTCTTGCTGAGACGCTTCGTTTGGTGCTGCTTTTGGACGCTTGCTTGAAGCTGGTGAGGTGTGCGAAGACATCGCCCTTGTGTAGTCTGTTAGCTTTCCTTCCTAGCTTGTTGGGGTAAGTGTTCAGACCCTACCTTGTGTTGTTTAGAGCCCTCTGTTGAGATAGAGGGGTAGTATAGCACTGGTTGAGTTCATAGCTCCCAGCTGTTGCTTTTCTGTGTTTTGGTCCTTCAGTAGTTGTTTGTAATTGGCTTAGCAGGTGTGAGATCTGCGTTTCTCGGACCTAGTTTGCAGCAATTGTTGCACAGAGACTTGAGGTACGGATGTGAGCTTGTTTTACAACGTTGAATTAGGCATGGATATTACGTGCTGTTGTGTATTCTTCTATGCTGTTATCTACTTGCTTGTATTGTGTTGATAATCGCAAGCTGTTCATTGCATACGCATTATTCATGTGCATTCAAATCCTGTTTATCTTTCCTTTTTGCTGTTGATCTCTGTGTGAACCAGGATGCTGTTGAGGCCAGTGGATAACTCCCGTACCTCATCTCCTGCTGGGATCTGTTAGCCACTATGAGCGGAGTGGGTAGCTCCCACATCTCATGAGTTGGGCAACAACGGGTTGAGTTATGTTGAGCATCTGGTACCGTGTGTTGAGACGAGTGGATAGCTCCCATATACTCACACACCCCGTGGCCACTGTAGTACTGTTGTTCAGTTGATCTGTTTGTTGGGGATCCGGATCCGCCCCCGGCCCGGCAGCGGAAGAACAAAAACAGAGAACCGGGAGGCGATCAATACGAAAAACAAATTAACATACTACGACATTCATAGGATGTTTTAGCATGTTACCTCGCTGGCACTTGTTCCTGGCTCCAACCGTGATTACAATAATCCGGCTCTTCTCGGTAGATTACGGTAGTTACGCCAATCCGGTCCACGACCAGATCCGAGACTCCTTCGTCAGGCTGCACTAGAAGCCCTGACGAGATCAGCACGAACGGATTCTCCACGTCGAGTTGGCCGGAAACCAATTTTCCGGCGAAGACGGCGGCGGCGGCGGCGGCGTGTGAGAGGGAGGGGAGGGGCGGCTAGTTTAGTGCTTAGGGATTTAGGAGTAGAGTTAATTATGAGTTATGAAGTCTAAGCATCAATTAAATAGAGTGTTGGACTTGGACCGGCCCAACGGGCCCGGGTCCAACAATGAACATTCAGTTCATTTCCAACACCGAGACTTCATCACAACTCCGATCGCCGATCAGATCGGACCGATGGACTCAGTTTCCGAAACTGAATCATATAATCTGAAAAACTATTTTTCAGAACCCCAGTGCAAAATGACCGTTTTGCCCCTCAACAGCGTCAAATCCCGGTTTGACCCCTGTTGACTTTTAGGAAGTCGCACTCCCCAAAATCCTCTTTTCGTGCTCAACATATTGAGCTGATTATCCGTGTTGGAATCTTGAATCTAGTACTTGTGTGACCCTCAATGGTTCAGGGATACAGCTAGCCGTGGGCCCACAACCATTGTGGCTCCGGAATCACAATTCCGGACCTGCCCAACGGATCATGGTAAAGCATCTAGCAACATCGCCCCATGATCCCCTAGGTATCACTGATAGTGCCTACAAGAACCAGTCGGTCGTGGTTAGCGTACGGTACGGTCCTTTCAATCCATATATCCCGATCAGATCAACGACCACTGGTGAATCGAGAGTCGCTATAGATCCGATAGCTATGCACACATCTTGGAGATCGAATAGTGACATCGCGAGTGTAACTAGGTAAACACAATTACCTAAAACACTTCTAGTACTCTGGCCAGAGATTTATACACTATTATCCCCTCAGATAGCATAGGATATCCACGCATGTCTGCGAGCGGTGAATCCTATACAACGATGCATCGACTCCTACATGCATCGGGGTCTCACCCAATCCCGACGCCTGGTGACCCCAAATGAGTCGGCAAACGGGTCAAAGTGAGACGCCTATCATGTAGAGTCTCAATGACGTTTCGAGTCGTGAGGACTAATCAGTACAACCAAGACCTCGGACTTATCCACTCGATAAATGGTAACCACTTGGAAAGTCCGAAGGAGGGTAGTTTGATAGATCACCAGGTCACTATCTATCTGCATGCTCAGAACATCACAATGTTCCCTACCAATGAAACATGGTACTTTGCATCGTAGATACTAGTCTCGAACTCGGGCGGCCTTATCCTCATTTTGACGGCCCAATCGACTAGGAACACGTTTAGAATACACAGCGACTATTAGATGTGTTTCATGATAGCCGTCATACCCACTATCACATCTAACATACGCTTTAGTGTATTCCAGGTCTTTACTCAACACAATTGTAAATCATTACACACATAATGAAAGTAAAGAATGCCATATAAGAGAATGCGAATATCATATATAAAGATTGTTTGTACAAGAGTCTATGAAACCCACACGCCACAAGTTGGCTAGTTGGGCCTCTACTCTAACATGTAACATGTCTTTTTGGAAAGAACGTTTCATAATGGGATTACCCTGTCTATTTGCTGATCGCATAATTCAAAAATTAAAAACCGTAATTGGTAATGAGACATTCCTTTTGAGGACATGACTTTCGGCCAATTGTTTGCCTTTATCAAAAAAGAAGAATTATCATTATGTTCTGAAATCAAACTTCAAGCTACATATAGATCTGATCGTACAACAACTCGCAAAGAATTGGGTAGTTTCTTTTCAATTTTAGGTTTAATGAACATTGATCCTCCTTCTATCGGAAGAAAAAAACAAAAAACTTTTAACTCATATGATAGAAGATCAAAATTTAGAAATCCCAGATTCCGCAAACATAAAAAATCTAACACTAAGTCTGATAGGATCAATGTGGTTCGAAAAACAGCTGCAAGAGTTCAGAAGGGGGGGGGGGTTTGAATGAACTCTTGGTATTTTCAAATTTTCGAAACCTTTAAAATAGTTTTACAAGCGCCTCGCTTAACTTAAATCCGAGTTACCAGATTTAAGGTATCTCAGTTTAACTACTGATCTCTTGGCTAACAAATATTTTGCGGAAATAAGCCAATCGATCAGTGAACCGTAAAGCAGTAAATAAATGCGTTAAGTAAAAGATTAAGGTCGAGAGTTTGTTTCTAGAAGTTCGGATATAAATATCCTACGTCTCCCCTTCTTCCTTTTCAGGAAGGTTTCACTAGAAGCTTTGATGAATACAGTCCTTCTGCACACACCCGATCACCGAGCCTCGCTCCAGATGAACTCCTAAAACACCAAACATAGAGCAGTCGTAGCTGCTGTTTACAACACTTGTATTTTTCAAACGGCTTTTCGACAGCGCGTTTGTTACAGACTCAAATGAATATAACAATGGAATACAAATCTATGAGACTGTAAATCCTCTGATTTTTATACAATAAATTCGATTCAACAAAAGTGAATCAGAGGATGACTCGAAGGTATTTCTATGGAGATCAACACTTATGTTCTTCAAGTTGTATGAGCTTTTGAGATAACTTCAATGGAGAGAAAGCTCGAGAATGATTGAGATAGAAAAATGGCAGAGTAACGGCAAACAATTTGAGAGCAAAAGTATTTCTTCAATTCAAACTTCTGTTATTTATACTCTTCGCTCAACAGTCAATTAATTCTGTAAAGGGAACAAAATCCCTTTTGAAATTCTGATAGCCAAGCAACCGTAATCTCTTCTCCACTACAAGGTAAATTTGCACACTGTCATAGCCAAATTGTCGCTTTCCATATTTGTGCAATCACCGTAAAACGTTCTCTGTGAATGTGTATTATTTACCCAAAATAGTACCAACGTTGTCTCCTTAATTCCAGGCATATGTACGATTGAATCTTCACCATTGATTTGCTCCAATTCGAACTGTGATTACGTTTGAATCGATTCGCGTTTGCGCCTGAATGTACTCCATTGATTTCTTTCATCGTTGTTAAGGAAGTTGCATCTGAAATATGCTTGAAAGTATTTGCAACGACTGGGTGCTTTAAACACTTGAATAATATCAGCAGCTGAAATCTAACCAACGACTGAATGAGCGCATATACCAAACGTTGTCGTTTGAACTTATCCATACGACGTAGTTTTGTTGTTCGTTGAGAAACACACAAAAGTTACGACTGATATTAATCATGTGACTATCTTCACCATCGACTGAATATACTTCCTTCTGAAAGAAAATCCCAAAGTGCTGATCGTAACAACCAACGACTGATTCACCATCTGCTGATTACTAACCAACGATTGATTATACCAACTACTGATCACTAACCAATGACTGAAATATCAACGACTGATTCAAAGACACTGTAGTCAACTACTGAAGATACTTACTACTGAATTATATATCCAACTGCAAAAATACACTCGCTACTGATGCGAATATCCAACTGCTGAATTATGTTGACTACTGAAGTGCACTCCAACTACTGAATCGATATACTTCTGACATAAGAACCCAACGACTGATTGAATACTGACGTCTGATTATGTAACCCTAGATCAACAACTGAATTGCTCTCACGACTGATATAAAAACCCAATACCAGAAACTGATAGCCAAATATCTTCAACTTCTGAAATAGAAACCCATCAACTGAGTGCTTCAACTCAACTTCTGGAGATATATAAATGAGCAAAAAATAAATTGCACAAGGTCTGCTGAAATTCAAACTTTCATTAACTGAAAAATTGTACATAGGGTTTGTACAAGAAAATTTAAAGAATCCTAAAAGTCTACGTTCTCCAGTAATCCAGTGTTTAGAACTTCTTTTGGGTACTCCAGTTGGTGGATATGGACCATATCTAACACCACGGACCGACGACTCATCACCAGACCTCCTTCTGTTTGTAGGTTCACTCCTGCTTCCTCTACTCTGACTTCCACTAGAACCACTTCCACCTCTGTTCCTACCATCACCTCCTCTGATCCCAGCTTCTCTGTTAGCACTGACTTCTTCAGTAGGTCTATCTTGATCATCAGGAGGCGGCTGAGGACCTCGGCTGCTACTATCTTCCCCCTTTTTTTCATTACCGCCCCAATTAACATAAGCCACAAGTTCGCTCAGCTGGGCGGTAAGAATATTGTAATTTTCTTGTGCATGTGCACGAAAATCCAGAATTTGGTGGGAGATAGCCTCCTTGGTGGTCTCAACATCCTTGCGAACAACATCCAAGCCTGTGGCCACAGCAACCACTTTGGCGTCCAGCTCTTTCACCACCCTCCTAACATCAACCACATCAAAAGCAGCAGCACCAACTTGAGCTAACCTTCTGTTGATACGTTTTAAGGTCCAGAGACAGGAGGTTCTTATGGTCTCGCATATCATGACGAACATTGTTGAAAAGAACCCTGTAAGTCCTGTCGTGGGCAACAAATCATTCTTTAAGCTTCCTCTCGAGGTCGTGGATGTGCAATGAGAGTGTTTCTCTAATTTTATTCACATCATCTTTATGCCCGAGTAGTTCAACCTGAATATGTGCAACAGAAGCACGTAACTGAGCAAGAATATCTTGGACTTATGTAGAGACGGTTGGTAGAAAAGGTGAGGTAGCAACTGTATCAGTTTCATCGAAATGCATTGAAGAGTCTTCTGAAGTAGATGCGAAGGAAGGACGCTCGTCTATCAACTGTACACTGGAAGCTACTGAAACTGAATTCTGAGCGATCTGTACATTTCTCAAAACTGTTCGGTCCTGTGCAATAGTCGAAACAAAAATGCTAATATCAACTGCACTCAAACCACTGAATAAGCTGTACTGAACAAAAACTGTGCAAAACTGAGATAACCACAAAGAAAATACGATTGGCTGCCGAGAGACAAAACTGGAAACTGGCTCAACAATCTCAAGAGAACGGAAAAAATTAACTGAACCCACTGGTAGAAATTTCCCAGAGGGAAAGAATTTGGCAACTTCGATGCATACATCTCCCCACCTCTTTTTCAGTAGCTTGAAGAATTCTCTCATGGGAGGGAGAGTGTCGACATATGAAAGCCGGGAGGGGATAACAACCATACTGGATGTAACTTCTCTTGGTATTGGTTTCCAGTAGTCAGCGCAGGGTTCAATAACCCAAGTTCCATCAACCCGCAACATTGTTCTTATCCAGCAGGAAGATTTTGTGTTGGTGTTTGATCGGGCAATGACTGCGCAACGATCACGATTTCTTCCTTCAAAAATTTTGGAACAACACGTCTTGTCCCAACGAAGACCGTGTACTAGCGACTGTTCCTTCAATTCTTCCAAAACAAACAAATGTAAGTCTGATAACCAATCCAGAATTTTGAGGTCGGTTGCAGAGGACCCATCACCGGGGGCAAAATTTATCTTTCTAGCCTCCAAAAATTTCCTTATCAACAGTGCTCTGTATTTCAGCAGTATATACATTCTCCGTTGAAGGGCTACTCCCGTCGACTCTGCTTCAGCCCACGACAACACAAGTTCCTCCTTAGCATAATAAGAATCATCCTATCTATAATCTGCTCTCGTAACTGTACGAGCAGATCAATATCTACGACTATCAGCAAAAATTGTTCCTTCACCGGATTACCTTTAACTGGGTCTTTCTCCAGAAGAGGCTTCTTCCCCTTATCATCCACCGGAATCTGTGGAAGACTGGCCATGTACCAGGTCCTTTCATCGACTCCAGGGATTTTGATACTTTTTTCCAAAGTAATCTTCGTAACTTCCAGACTAGCAAAGGGCAATGGAACATCTACTGGAATTGACATCAAAATGTATTCTAGCGACATCGCCTCATCTGCGGATACCAGCTTCTCCTCAATTGCTTCCATCGATTCCTTCACAAGATGCTCATCAGGACTGGCCTCTGTCTGCACACCAACATTTGTTCCAAGAACAATATCTGTTCCCCCAACAACTGGCAACACCTGATTTCCCATATCTGAGTCCATTTCATCCTCTGTATCGCTTGATGTCTCAACTGGTCTATCTGCCTGTCTAGCATGAAATTCCTCATAAGACAAATTTAACCATTGTTCAAACTCATCAACTTTGTCCACTGCCTGACTCCCAACAGCTGAGCCACTGACAGTCTCACCACCACCATCAATTTCTTCCTTGTCCGCTCCAATTTGAGCAGTCTCTGTCAAAACCTGCTGAATAATATCATCCACATCATCATTAGTGGAAGGTTCTTCATTGACAACATCAGCCACTGCTGGCTCAGAGACTGGTTCAGCAACACTTTCAACAATTGTTTCAACAG